>PITA01007136.1:0-44699 GCA_004023965.1 Spilogale gracilis
CAAAGAGGTTACTGCCTATGTTCTCTTCCAGGATTTTGATGGATTCCTGCCTCACGTTGAGGTCTTTCATCCATTTCGAGTTTGCCTTTGTGTGTGGTGTAAGCGAATGGTCTAGTTTCATTCTTCTATATGTAGCTGTCCAATTTTCCCAGCACCATTTATTGAAGAGACTGTCCTTTTTCCACTGGATATTTTTTCCCTGCATTCTTTACTCTTGCTACTCCTATAGCCCCATTTCAAACAAATGCCTGAATCATATTTTAAAATGTAAAGCAGATCAGGTTTTTTTTCTCCTGCTAAAAGCCATTAATGGCTCCTATGACACTCAAAAGAAAATCCAAACTCCTTAGAACATTGTTCAAAGCCCTATGTGGTCTTGCTCCTCTCTACATCTCCACCCTTATCTCATGCTTACTTGTCTGTTCACCCCTATTTATCAGAAACCCAGGCTTTCTTCTGTCCTTCCAATATGTCAAGATTGCTCCTACCTCAAGGCTTTAGTACTCAGCCAAAAGAACTCTTCCCATAGATTTTCTCCTGTCTGAATCTTGGCTCACAATCACCTCTTCAAAGAAGCTTAGCATTCCCACTCATACATCATCTGGTTTTATTGTATGCATAGCAGTCTCCGCTGTCTGGAATCATTTACTGACTTGCTAACTGGTTTGTCCAATTCTACCCTTACAATGTACCTAAGCAACTTAACAGCAAGGACTTCATAAGCTAGTACCCTACTGCCTCGGTCAATGTCTGGCCAATTGTAGATACTCACTAAATAGTTCAGAAAAAATGAAGCAATAAATCTAAATGGTTAACTTTTACGTGAGATATTTCTCACTTTTTTTTTTCTTTTTTACCCAGGAAATAAAATTTTAATAGGAAAGAAATTACTTATTTTTCTTGAAGCAAACAATAATTTGCTCATGTAAAGCAAAAGTAAATAACCCAAGCAGAGTTTTCTTTCCAGAGATCACCCGAGATTACATCTGATATATTTTCTTAATGGAACATCACAGCAGTGACCTACTTTCAAACTGCAACAGTACAAGAGAATACGTGAGTTCGTGGTTTTCCTTGAATGGTGTGACAACACCAGTATTTACAACGGGTATTATCCAGCTCTGAATGATCAAACCACTAGAGAACAGGTTCACCTCACTACAAAACAGGTGAAACAGCATCAGAGTCACATAAACTATCCCTTATGCTTAGAACAACCTGTCCCAATTCTAGGAGAGAAAAGATAAATAAATAGCAATGATAACTTTATGAAGAAGGAAATACTATAATGCCCATTCTAAACAGGATAGCTGACTTTCACCAAAAATCTATGGCTTTTCCTTTGATGAACTCATGTTAGTTAATAAAAATATGCACTGGGAGAAATAAGAGAAGCAGTGATAGTAGTATGAGACCTAGACTAAGTATAATGAGAAGCGCTGTATCAAGTCTGACTTCTGGATCGAAAAGGAAAAAAAAAATTATTATGAAGTCCTTCAAAGGTGCAGTACGACATTTCCCCTTTTTCTTATAAAACCTTTTCCCATCTGCCTAAATAACTTCTAATTAGCTTCAGAATCTAAAGACAAAATCAGCTATTACTGACATTCTAATTTTAAAAGTTAAAATATTGCTAGTTTCAGACAGGAACACCTGAGTTGATGCAGGAAGCTTGCACACATATATACAATCACCTGGTCATTGTTTGGTAGGGGGAAACTTCCCCTTTGTTTTCAACTGATTGAGTGAAAACTACATGATCATTCAACCAGTTTTTAACAGTCACATTCTTTTGCAAAATACCAACAGGTGGGATTATTGGGTTAAAACACATTACCATTAAAATATTATTTTAACTTTCAAAAACACTTTACAAATAGATATTTTATTTTATTTTATTTATTTTTTTTTTTAAAAAGATTTTATTTATTTATTTGACGGAGAGATCACAAATAGGCAGAGAGGTAGGCAGAGAGAGGAGTAAGCAGGCTCCCTGCTGAGCAGAGAGCCCGATGTGGGACTCGATCCCAGGACCCTGAGATCATGACCTGAGCTGAAGGCAGAGGCTTAACCCACTGAGCCACCCAGGTGCCCCACAAATAGATATTTTAAAAGCTCTTGATATATACCGCAAAACTGATTCCCAGGAATGTTGTGCCAAATTATATTCCCACCTGTAGTGGATGAGAATATTTACTTTCAACTTTAATTAGTGGCAGGCCCAGATGGCTCCTAAATTGGATTTTTTTTTTTAATGCTTAATATATAACTTAAGAAAGTGCATTCTCCACAGGAAGATTCCTGCTCCCTGCTTCCTTTGCTCACACATCATTTGGGTCCTCGTGGGTGTAGAAACCTTGGGTCCAGCTGCTCATCTCAGTCCCATGAATCTCTGAAGCTTAAGGGCTCACTTATCATTACAGTTTTACCCTCTGTTCTTGGTGCAGAGGGACGTGCATTTCTTGGTTTTCATCTTTTAAATACACAAATATAATTTTAAATGTCATTTCTAAGTGTAGGAGCAGAATGGGGAGGTTTTGGCATGAGATCACTCTGCCATCTTGGTAGATGGTAATCTATTCTGAATCTTGACAGCTCTACTGTCTTGTTTTAATGCTGTGGACTTTTTCATGATCATATAATGGTATGCTTGTGTGTGTGTGTGTGTATGTGTGTGTGTATATTTGTTTAAAATATTTTGATTGAAATGTGTGTGTATACACACAATAAATGCATAACAGATAAGAAATATAACATACATATGTGTGTATTTCTCTTTATAAAAGCTTAAATATAGAGAATTCTCTACTCAGAATTGGTTTTTGACCTTTGAAAGGATGTGTGGACCCCCTGGTTGCACTGACATTCAACCAAGTTGTTGTCGGTGTTACGCTCTTGAAGCTCTAGCAGGGAGTTGGCCAGCATGCACTTGTGTTGTGAGTATAAGGATGATGCAGCAATCTGAGGGGAGTAGGAGGTGAGCCAGGGCCAGAGGTGGCTGTAAAGAGCACTGTGGCATCTGCTGCAGAAGCCATTGTCCTGGGCTCCCTTTCCTATGTGCCCCAGTGCATGTCAGATGTAAAGTGTGTCTATGCTGCTGACAGGACCAAGCCCCAGATGGCCTTCCGTTTGACACAGAATCATGAGGATTTCAAAAATGCCATTGACTTACCAACATAAAAGAAGAAAAAAGTCCATTTACCCTCTCGCCAGTGTTGGCTTTATTCATTACCTCTTCAAATCAGAATGCATTAAGGGCTGTCCTCCTGCCTGAGTGACCTCCAATTAGTCCCACAACTGCCACTGTTGTTCAGCAGGGGGACTAACAAGTTCGTGGTTCCTGTTTTCACTGTATGTGGTTCTACCTGCACTATCGAAAACTTTTTGGGATCTGCCTGTAATGACTATTGCTTTTGAAGATTTTTACTCTATTTTTACATTCCATTTATCATTTCCATGGGAATCTTGAAGGAATTTAGATGCCTGGGCTTGTGCTGCCAATTTGCCAGGAAGTCAGTAAGATCTCATTAAAGACCTCCTACAGAGTATCTGGCCAGGTATTACTTTATTATGCATTTTAAAAATAGAACTGCAGGGGAGCCTGGGTGGCTCATTCGTTAAGTGTCTGCCTTCAGCTCAGGTCACGATCCCAGAGTCCTAGGATCTAGCCCCGCATCAGGCTCCCTTCTCGGCAGGAAGCCTGCGTCTCCCTCTCTCACTCCCACTGCTTGTGTTCCCTCTCTGTCAAATAAATAAAATCTTTAAAAATATATAAATAAAAATAGAACTGCTTCTTCCTGCTTTTGTTACAGGATTACTTTGTCAATCTAGATGTCAGCCAAGGACCGCAATTGAAAACAAGTAGCTAGGGGTGACTGGGTGGCTCAGTCTTTAAGCATCTGCCTTTGGCTCAGGTTATGATCCTGGGGTCCTGGGATCAAGCCCTGCATCAGGGTCCCTGCTTGGCGGGAGGCCTGCTTCTCCCTCTCTCCCTCCCCCTGGTTGTGTTCCCTCTCTAGCTGTGTTTCTCTCTGTCAAATTAATAAATAAAATCTTTAAAAAAAGTAAACAAGTAGCTATTTCAAATAAAGATTACACTAAAACATTACAATATTGACTATGTAAATATTGATGGAGATCGACATAAGCACCTCTAAGGGTTCCAATACTGATCGAAAATGCCTGTTTGTCTACATAACATTTCAGTGGAGGGAACACGCCAAAGTTTTGTTATAGTTAGCAATAAAAAACTGAAAGATAAGATGCTGATTCAGACACTTAACCACGGTTTCCTGTGATGGTCACACTCTAACTCAAAGTCGAAAATAACATTAAATGTTATATATTAAGAAAAGCTTTATCTACCCTATTGTCAAATGGCTCCAAATTGAAAAATTTTGACAATAATTACTTAATACTTGGCACAGAGGAAAAAGTACATTTAAATGAGCTGCTTTGAATAATAATAATGTGGAATCAGTAGTGATGTCCACTCACGGAACATCTTCCACTACCAGGTGCTTGGTTAGTTACTTTCCAAGTAACTCACTTGATCCCCCAATCCTGCCACTTCAGATTCTGTGAACTTCACCTTTCATGTGACGAGAGAGAACCAGAGACTAAGTCATTCGCCCAGTGGAGTAGACTGGCTAACTGTGATGCTCCCTGGGCTACTCCCAGGGATCCTAGGGGTTGTTCTGAAGAGCACTGTTTACTTGGGTTCAGACTGCTCCTCTGGGCCACCTCCAAGAGTCATGTACTTCTCCACTGCAGGAGGTATCCTGACAAGAGCTGGAGGGCCAGGTTTGCAAGGCTGTAGAAAGCATTTGTGTTGTCTGGTTGAGTGGGGGTTTATGAACATGCCAAAGATGGATGCAAATGTGTGTGATTGCACATGTCTGGGAACAGGGCTTCTGTGAGATTTCAGTGGAGGCCACCATCCAAAAAAAGGTTCAGAATTATCTCCTGCATATTCCCTAGAGACTGGCTTTAAGCTATAATACTCAAGAAATCTGATTCTCATTTCTGAGGAAATCCCATCGTATAATATCCCAGAGTGTACTTATGCTAAGAAGAAAGTAGTGGTAATTACCCAAGAGAAAATTCCAAATTGTTACTTGAGATAAGTGGACAGTCACACCAAAAGAAACAAAGTTAGAGACTGCAGCTGAATTATCTACCTCATGATAGTGATTTTCTGCTTTTCATTACATACAGAAAAAAGCTACTGCATAAAGAAAAAGAAAAACAAGCTGAGTTTATCTGAATTATCAAACATAAAAAGACAGATCATAAAAATTACAAAAGGACAGGGAATATATGCCAATATTAGCAATTATATTTCTTTTTTTCTTTTTTTTTTAAAGATTTTATTTATTTGACAGAGAGAAACACAGCCAGAGAGGGAACACAAGCAGGGGGAATGAGAGAGGGAGAAGCAGGCTTCCTGCCGAGCAGGGAGCCTGATGTGGGGCTCGATCCTGGGTCTCTGGGATCGTGACCTGAGCCGAAGGCAGATGCTTAATGACTGAGCCACCCAGGCGCCCTAGCAATTATATTTCTAAATAAAAAGATAACACATAAACTATTTGCTAGTTTAAACAGCAAACTTGGTACAATCTTATGACAGATAAAAAGTGCAGATGGAATTTTTCATTTTTCTTCCAAAGAAGTTCTGCTGAATTTAAAATATTTTCTTTGAATAATCATGTTTGACAAATGTAAAGGTTAATGTTAGCAAGGTAATTAAAACTGATGATGGCAATGTCCGCTGGGCTATGTGTGTGTGTGTGTACAGGTGTTTCCCTCTACTGTTCCCACCCTCACTTAGAAATGTCTAATATATAAAATTCTGAGTATACATATAATACATTAGAACTGATTATTTTCATCTACTCTGAAACCTACAGAATTTCTTTACATAAAGAGTTCTTATAGGGTTTTTGAAATACAATTTTTGATTTTTTTAAATGTAATAGATTATACAAAATTAAGTAAACCACACCTCACTGAAGAAATTGAGCAGATACTGTTAGAGTCATGTTTTCCAAAACCTCTTTCTCTAACATAGTTTTGGAAGTTAAAAGTTACCTGCAAAGAGTCTTTAAATATTATCCTTTATGAAGCCAAACCATTTACTACCTAGGACTTCACTCAAAACTTGGATACTTTGTTAACATAGAATTTCATCCATACCTCTCCACACTTATATTTATATATATTTGCTATCTGGTCCCCAGCATAGGGAAGAATAAGGGTGGCAAACAGGGATAGTGGAAGGGGAGAGGCCAGTACAAAGACAACCAGCAGACAGATAGACAGAGGAACGAACAGATAAAAAGGGAGTCTAAATCTATGAAGAGGCAAAAAGTGCTGGGAGACAGGAGGAGAGAAGGTTGGAAATGTCCGATCCTTTAAGTTCTCCCCAAGGATCTCCCTGTGTGCTTGGAAGTTACTGAGCCAGTTGCCCTGATTCTCTTTCTTAGCCCAGTGCTGACTCCAGGGGTGTCCAGTGACAGATGATGCAGTTCTTTTAAGAGAGGTATTCTCTTGGCCCTTAGGAGTAAATGCCTAAGCCAGCAGCTCTGATGAGTCCGGAACTGGTTCAGCTATTCCATAGCCCTTTAATTAATTACCCTGCCGACTGCCTAAGGGTCTGTTCCTAGTTTTCCCTGCCTGTGATCCTGGAAGTTTTTTCATGGTTTTACTTAACTCACTGTTTCAGCAGTTTTCTTATTCATATTTATTGTGTTTCGGGGTCTTCTGTTCAGCTGGGCTGTACCTTCACTTTTATTCCATCTGTTGCTTATTACTCAAAAATTCCTCAATGTGGGTTCTAACCTTTCAGGTTTCCAGTGCTATTATAGATATATTTTTCTATTTATTTTTCCATTTCAAAACGACTTTGGATGGAAGTAGAGGTAAATCACTATCTTCTCTTGAAAGCCATTTCAGGCACTTTAAATAAAGTAAATATTCTCCCCTTGCAATTAGTGTATTAAGATTTTTTTTATCAATTAGCTATCAAATTTACTGTAGGCAAACCAACACATTTAAGAAAATTGAACTATCGGGGCGCCTGGGTGGCTCAGTTAAGCGACTGCCTTCGACTCGGGTCATGATCCCAGAGACCCGGGATTGAGTCCCATATTGGGCTCCCCGCTCAGCGGGAAGCCTCCTTCTCCGTCTCTCACTCCCCCTGCTTGTGTTCCCTCTCTGGCTGTGTTTCTCTCTGTCAAATAAATAAATATCTTAAAAAAAAAAAAGAAAGAAAATTAAACTATCAAGCTTGAAATTTCTTTTATTTCTGTTACATAACTTACTAAAAAAAAAAAAAAAGGGGAAAAAAAGAAAAATAGCAGAAAACTTACAATCTGTATCAAGTATGGCCCGAACAGATTTAATGAGTTCCTTAGATTCAAGAGCCAGTGTTGTTGGGATGTTACGTCCATTCCTTCCCAGTGGTGTAAGAGAAGTCTGAGAAGCTAACATGGCTCTTCTTTCACTGTGAGGGCAATAACATAAAGTTGAACTTATCATACAATAACATCTATTTTGGCTTAATCTGAATTCTTATGTACAAAAACATTTGTACTTCTGGGAATAGTGTATTCTTACAGCCATAAAATGAAGTAATTACAAAACATTTGTTTTCAGCTCTTTATTTAAAGAATTAGAATGACCCCATAATAAGGAGGACTAAATCATTTGTTGGGCTTATTTTGTGAGTGCTTACATTATGATATCATGATGTAGTCTTTAGCTTTGTAAAAATTCAAATGAAGCATTTAAATATAAATTTTTAAATGGACATTTACTATTACTTCCTGTAATATTAAATATAAATTTGATATATATATTTGCTCCTGAAATTATCTTTTTTTTTTAAACTGAAATTATCTTTTAATCTCTTCCATTTGTTGTCCCTTCAATCTAAAACAGCCTGGAGCATTTATATCACTTTTTGAAGATGCAAATGTCACTTGAAATGAATGTGCTCTGGTGTAATTTAAAATGCAAGGCTTTACTGCAAAAAACCATTACATTGAAACTTTTACTTGAAAAGAGACAATTTTAAACTGATTAACGAAACCATTATTACTTGTAATCCATCTTCATAAGCATGATGGTAGTAATTCACAAGGAAAAACTAGAGCATCAATTCTCAAATTCAGAGTTTTTATTCTGTGTTGAATGACCAAGGCCAAAATTTATTACAGAAGACAGAGTATATTAAAAAGACTGAACTATGGGGTGCCTGGGTGGTTCAGTCAGTTAAGCATCTGCTTTTGGCTCAGGTCATGATCTTGGGGTCCTAGGACCGAGCTTCACATGGGGCTCCCCAATCAGCAGGGAGCCTGCTTCTCCCTCTACTCTGCTGCTCCCCTTGTTCATGCTCTCTCTCTCAAATAAATAAAATCTTAAAAAGAAAAAAGAGACTGAACCATATTTTCCCAGACTAAGTTTCCAAGGTGTCGTGAATAGTTGCTTAATATTGATTTTTAAGGTCACCCTTTTTTCTTGAACCAATTTAAGTAAGGGCAGGCTCTGGCTTTTAAATAGTCATTTTTAAACTTCATTTTTAATACCAAAACTTTAAAATTCATTTTTAATACCAAAATTTTTGAATTATTATTCAAAGGCACAATGAGACCTTGCGGGTGGGGATGAAGAATATACCTAACCACACAAGGGGAATCTGATTGCTGAGTACTTTAAATTCTTATTAAAAATAATTATCATGAAATTCAAATAATTATCTTACATCATAAGTAGCATGGATAGCAATAAAATGTCAGATCCTTTATTAGAATAAAATGAGTTTAGGGGTGCCTGGGTGGCTCAGTCGTTAAGCAACTGCCTTTGGCTCAGGTCATGATCCCAGAGTCCTGGGATCAAGCCCCACATCAGGTTCCTTTGCTTCTCCCTCTCTCACTCCCCCTGCTTGTGTTCCCTCTCTAGCTGTGTTTCTCTCTGTCAAATAAATAAAATCTTAAAAAAAAAAACAAACAGAAAATGGTTTAAAAGTGTACTACTACCGCATAATGTATAGAATAATCAAATTACTATGTTGTACACCTGAAACTAATATAACATTGTGTGTCAACTATATTTCAGTAAAAAAAATTTTTTTAAAGTGTACTACCATAGACATTCTTCTAAAGTAAAAAAAAAAATGCCATGTGGAATCCTAAAATATAATAAGAATACAATGAATCATCTTCATTTACTAAACTGCTGTTTTCATAGTGAAGGGCAGAGTTTTCCTGTTTCTGCAAGTGTATATTGCTAAAAGTAGAAAAACATTGCTAGTGGAGCTATTTTAAGATGAGGGAAAAAACTGCTTTGAAAATGTATAAACAGGAAACTTTCTTTTATCTTTCACTATGTATTAAAATTACCATAAACTTGCAGTTTGAGAAACATAAATCTTATTAGTAACTTTGTAGCTCTTAGTAAGAAACTTTAAATTAGAAACAAACTGAATAATAACAAAACCCAGGTGTATTCTCCAGATGTATTCCTTTTATTTGTGTCTACTGAATGTTGAAAATGAAAGAAATTGATTGCGTGAACATGTTTTATAAAATTCTGTTTGCCATAACAACTGATCTGCTGGCTGAGACTGACCTTTCAAGTAATTTTTATTCATACACAGGATGCTTAGAGAACTTCGAGATAATTCCATTTTTATAGAATTCCTGAGAAAAACAAGATAGGTGATTCTTACCTCAATTTTAGAGTTCTAGGTTACAATGACTGGCTAAATCCCTCCAGGAATTTCTTTTACAGAGATGGGGTCAAAAGCAACATGTCCTTATATGTATTTCCACAAACATGAAAAAACAACATCCAGTAGGAGTTATGTCATGTCTTAAACTTATTTAAGAGATTTTAGTATTTTACTCACAATTACCAATGAAAAATATAATTATACTCTACAGAAAACACTTAAATATTCTTACCTTAAATTTGATAAAGGAGAAGAATTATCAGAAAATAATTCTTGAACTGTCTAGAGACAAACAAGACAGTAAAGAAGATTTCAAGTTTGGTATTTTTAAGATGTCTTTTCCTATTTCACTAATACTTATAACCTCCCCCCTCCTCCCACTCCCAATTGATTAAAAGGTGTTTTTGTTACATGGGAGAAAAAAAAAATCAATTAAATTGACACGGAACTCTACTCAGATGTGTAAGAGCTATGGAAACATTTCTTTATAGGGTAAATATTTATCAAATAATGTTTACTTAGTATTAAGCGTTTTGAGAAAGTGTTCACTAAAACATAGCATGTATTTGCGATCATGTTATTCTATCTCAATTATTTCTCTTAACAATCTATTGGTTAGCTGGTCTTTCCATTATCTATGCAATTTTAAATCTGACTATAGGTTAGCATTCCTATTTTGAGTCAGAGAATGTTTCTAATTAGCCACCAAACACTGGGACATTTATGTATATGTCACTCATCCATAGATTTCTTAAAAATAGACGTGAAGTAATATAATGGGAAAATTTACCTCTACAAAATGAAGAAGCTTTTCAGTGGATGCCTCAAAAGTTTTTCGAGCCATTTCTGATTTTCGCAATTGACAGTCGAGTACTGTAATTCTCTTTCTTAACTCCTGAACACTTTCCTGGACAGAAGTATCAAAAAGAAGGTCTTACTCATCTCTTTAATTTTTATATCAGTGGCTCCTATTTTCTGTTTTTAATAACTGATATCCAACATTACCATATTATTTCTCTTACTGTATATATCTCCTGATTTGGGAAGGCATTTAACTAATTGCATTTTTAAAAGTTAAACTGCACAGGGATGCAAATTTTATGAGATAAGTTGTATATGACCATTGATTCTCATAGTAAAATACACTTAAATTGAGTTTATCATTTTTTTAAAAATAATATGGCTTGCCAGCTGCTGACAGAAATTGCTACCAGTGTGTTACAACAGAAATTGCTGAAGCTATACATATATACTTAGGGTAATATTATCCAATGTAAAGCTGATCTGGCAGGGAAGTAAAGGAATCCCACGGACAGTAAAGGAATTCCATGAAGACAAACAACAATGCTGGGTGAATTCACTCAGAATAAGTGTGCAGTACGGTATAATCTTTTCTGAGGGTACATCTTTAGGCATAGACAGCAAATGAGAGAACTTTAATGGGCAAATTAGAAAGAAACAAACCTTACAGAAGTAAATATATGACTTTGATTTTGGTTCTGGCAAGTGGGTTAAAAAAGTCTCCTCTCTAACTTTCAATCACAAGCCCCCACTCATGAAGGTTTGAGGTCATAATTTGTATCTATCCATATGTCCTGTAAATTTATAAGTTATTTTAGTTTAAAATAGTCCCAGACTGTAGAAGCAAACACAAAACTTCTGTGGAGGGATATTTTCTAAACTCAAATCCCAAAGAATGTGTACATATAACATGTCAAAAAAACAGGACCTCAGGAAAAAAGCTTCCATGAGTAAAAGTCAGCAGAAGGAAATAAATAAGGATCAGACCTATAAAAACAATTGATATGGGAGTGATCATATAGAGATTATAATGTTCAATGTTTTAAAAATTAGGGAGGGATGTAAAACATAACAAAGGGAAAAGAAACTATAAAAATAGATCCATAGGACATAAAATAATCAATCTTCAAAATAAAAATATAACCAAAATTAAAAACTCATTTATGGGTTTAATATCCAATTAGATATAGTTGAAAAGAGAATGGGTAAACTGGAAGGCAAAGGCAAAGAAGGTTCTTATAATACAGGAGAAAAATAAAAAATGGAAAATATAAAAGAAGGAGAAATAGTAAAGAGAATATAACTAAATGAAGATCTAGCATACACCCCATCTGAATTACACATGGCGGTTCAGAAAGAATGAAGGAGAAATTGCCCATTATAACAATGTGGGGTTTTTCAGAAATAACAGAAGACACTGTTTCTCACATCAGGAAGCTCAGTGAATCTCAAGCAATAAAGATCTTAAAATAATCTAGAAAGAAAAAAGGGACTGCAAACAAATAACAGATTGACTGCTGATATAATGACCGTGGAATAAAAACACTAAAAGGAATTAAAGGCCAACTTACTTTAATTGTAGCAAAAATGTATTTCAAGAGCAAGAGTTCAATAAAGATGTTTTCAGAAAAACAAAACTTAAGAGAATTTGTTACCAACAGATCCTCATTAAAAACATTTCTAAAACATGTACTTTAGGAAGTAAACAATTTTAGCAAGAAGGTCTGAGATGCAAAAAGAATGCTGAACATAGAAAATGGTAAACATGGGCATCTATTTAAATAAAGGTTGACAGCATAAAATAAATTGTAATTGTGTCTAATTTATGATGTTAAAAGTCAAGAAAGAACTAAAATACCGACAAAAATAGAAATTAAGTAGGAAGGGATGATAGGATTTATGTTCTAAAGTGCTTATAATATTTAGAAAAAGGGGAAAGCTAGTGATTAATAGTTTAAGTTAAAATAGAATGTTAAAATTTCTAAGATAACCATTAAAACTTAGAAACAGGGTACATATCTTCTAGCCTAGCAGAAGGAATAAATGGAATGGGAATTGGAGAACACAGGAGAAATCTGAACCAATTAAAAAAAAACAGGCAAGAAATGACAACTAAAAAAACAAAACAACAGAAAAATGCAGAACACATAAAACACATAAATTAAAGGAGGGTGGAAATGAAACCACGTGCATTAACAAATAAAAGAGTATAAATGGGAAGATCTTTCCAATTAAAGGTCAAAAATTATTAAGATAAGGAAAAAAAACTCAGCTGTATGTTGTTTTTCATATACACAATTAAAACATAAGGACACTGCAAAATTAAAAGTAAAAGAAAGGAAAGCACAGGCAAATACCAAAAGAAAGATGTTATAACTATTTTAATGGCAATCAAAAATAAATATTAGGGGGAAAAAAGATTGCTAACTGAAGAGTTACAACATTCCATAAAGGATGATAATTTAATTCTAAGCTTGTATGTAATATAATTTTAAGCTTGTGTGTAATATAAAATATTACTTCAAAATATATAATTTTAAAAAAAGGGAGATTTTAATGCATTTCTCTGACAAGGAAATTAAAATGTTTAGAGAACTGAATTCCACAATTAATGACCCTGATCTAGTGGATTACAGAAAACAATACATCAAAAAACTGTAGAATTCTTTTTAAGCTCATTTTGAACATGTGTGAACACTGGCCATATAGTAAACCATGAAGCAATCATCAACAAAATTTAGAGTTATTATGCTATAGACTAGATTCTCTGGTCACAATGCAATTAACCTTTCTGTGCCTCACTGGTGTTTATTAATAAAGACTCAATCAAAAATATGTAAAATTTCCCCTAATTAATCTATATATTTAATGCATTTTCAGTAAAAATTCCAATATTTTTTTTCTTTTGGCTGTATTTATAAGCCAAGTCTAAAATACATAAGAGATCAAAGGGTCATGCAGCCAACATACTTGTAAAGAAAAAGAACTAGACAGGGAGATCATATAATCAAGACCTAACTGTAAAAGATACAGTAACCAACATAGTATATTATTGGCACAAGAACATACAAACAGACCAGTGAAAGAGATTAAAGGGCCCTCAGGAAGATATACACACATGAAATCTTGATATGTGACAGAGCTGATTTGTAGATCAATTAGGAAAAAAGAGACTTTTGAATAAATGGTGCTGGGATCGTTGGTCATTCACTTAGAATAAAGTAAGAATAAAATGGATCCAACCCCTACATAATTCCATAAAACCAATGACAGAAGGATCAAAACTTTAAAACTTTTATTTTTAAAAAAATATTTTCTTTATTTATTTGGAAGAGAAAGAGACAGAGAAAGCATAAGCATAAGTGGGTGGGGAGGGGCAGAGGGAGGCGCAGACTCCCCCCTAAGCAGGGAGCTGACACAGGGCTCAATCCCGGGACCCTGAGATTATGACCTGAGCTGAAGGCAGACACTTAACTGACTGAGCCACCCAGACACCCCCAAAACTTAAAAACTTTTAGAGGTAAATATCAAAGAATATCTTTGGGAATGGAAGACCTTCTAAAAAGACACAGGAGGGAAAGGTCTGGTAAATTCAACTATAGGTAAGTCAATGATTATTTTACCATTGGGTGATAGGCAAGCTATAAATTTGAGAAAAGTCTTCCATAACATATAACTTAATACAGGGTTAGCAACTAGAATATATGTACAATCACTATGCATCAGTATGAAAAGAATAACCCAATGGAAATAAAAAAAATGGTTGAAAGCAACAAGTACATAAGTATATGCTCAACTGGCTATCTGGGCCAGGGGGAAAAGTCCTGGTTTATAGCATCTGGGGGTGTAAATAACTCCACCATGGCTGATGTGAAGCTACCAACCTACAGGCAATGAATATGCCGTTAAGAAGAGATGCACACAATCACTGATTGTGACCCAGTGCCAGCTGGTCCCAGCACACCAGTGGCTCCAAGTCATTAGTAACCAGGGAAATCCAAATTAAACCACAATGAGATTTCCTTATCACACCTACCTGGACTGAAATAAATTAAAAGCAAATGTTAACAAAGTGTCGGTAAGGGTGTGGGGTGAACAGTATCTCTCATTCACTACTGGTGGGAGTAAAAATTGGTTCAAAAGCCTTCAAATGCAATTAGGCATTACCTAGTAAAGTTGATCAATCATCATTCAACCTAGTAGCTCCCCTCTAAGATATGAACCCAACACAAACTGTTAGGCATGTGGAGCATGATACATGCACAAAAATGTTTTTAGCAACATTGCTCATAATAAAGAAAACAGAAACAACTGGATTGTTCATCAAATACAGAATGGACCAAGATACTGCAGTATACCCATTTAAGGAAGTACAAAAAAGTGATGAAAATACATGAACTGATTACAAATTTCAAATAGATGAACTGTGAAAATAAGAGGCTGAGTGAAAAAAGCAAGTAGGAAGAATACACGCAGAACATTTCTATTTATATAAAGTTGATAAACAGACAAGACTCGACAACAGTTATTGTTAAAAGTATAAAGATATGTGGTAAAATTATCAAGAAAGTGGTTACTACTAAATCTAGGAAAGTGGTTACTTCTGAGGGTGAGGGAGGGGAAGGCAACTGGGGAGGGACACTGGATCTTCAAAGGTATTGGTAACGTTTTATTTCCTAAGCTAAGGGTAAACAGAAAAAACAAAAATACAAAAGGTAAGTATGTACAGAGATGAGATAAGGGAAAACTTGCAATGAAAAATAAAATATTGTTACAAAAAGAACCTGTGTCTTAAAAATGAATATCTGAATCTGAGTTCTGTAATATCTCGGTCCACGTCTCTTGAAGCAATCTCAAATAACTGAAAAAAAAAGTTTCCTTCTCTTTCTCCACTGGCATTCTCTTTCTCCACCGGGAAATGCTGAGATGCTCTCGTCTAAGATTTTTTCTTTGGAAAATAAACAAACAGGGATGCCTGGGTGATTCAGTGGGTCAAGCGTCTGCCTTTGGCTCAGGTCATGATTCCAGGACCATATTGGTCCCCTTGTTCAGTGGGGAGCCTGCTTCTCTCTCCATCTGCAGTGTGTGCTCTCTCTCTGACAAAAAATAAATACAATCTTTACAAAAAAAGGAAAGAAAAATAAACAAAAGATTGTTTTTCCAGAGACAGGTTAAGGGCTTAGCTTAGAATTTTTTTAATGAGGAATGGCATGAGACCCCATGACGTTAAAAAACAGAAAAACTGGACAAAGTTTTTCTTTCACCAGACAAAGAACAAAAATGTGTCTAAGCCAGGAGCTGGGACACAGAATTGCAAATGACTGACCTATGCTTAAAAAAAAAAATAATAAATTCATGAGAACTCTTTGAATATTACTTCGAGAGTGTTTTTAAAGACTGTGATTATCCCTCCAAAGTACATAGAGTTTTATAAAACAGTACTTTTTAAATTTTTTAATTTTTTTTGGCATTTCATTAATTTTAATTTTTTTAAAGTGTTCAATAATTCACTAGTTGCATATAACACTCAGTACTAATCCCAACATTGCAGCAACTTCTTTTAAGACATGTCTCCAAAGGCAATGGAAATAAAAGCAAAAATGAACTTTTGGGACTTCAAGATAAAAAGCTTTTGCACAAGCAAAGAAAACAGTACTTTTGATATTTTGATAATTCCCAGTATTTTCAGAATCATGTTAAAGTTACTCACATGAAAAAGTATATATCTCTGATTTCAGAATATAAACACCAGGCCAAAAATAAAAAATATATGTAATATTGTTGAGTATTGCTGTCTTTTCAAGTAATATGATTTTCCCTTGGCTTTGTGTATTATCAAAGGGTGACAAGAATATCAGCTTTTTGCTACTGGGTATTTACCCTAAAGATACAAATGTAGTGATCTGAAGGGACATGTGCACCCAAATGTTTACAGCAGCAATGTCCACAACAGCCAAACTATAGAAAGAGCCTAGACCTCCATCAACAGATGAATGGATAAAAACCATGTGGTATATATGTACAATGGAATACTGTGAAGCCATCAAAACCCCCCAAATTTTGTCATTTGCAACTACATGGATGGACCTAGAGCGTATTATGCTAAGTGAAATAAGTCGATCAGAGAAAGACAATTATCATATGATCTCTCTGATATGAGGAATTTGAGAGGCAGGGCAGGAGTTGTCGGTGGAAGGGAGGGAAAAATGAAACAAGAGTGGACCAGGGAGGGAGACAAACCATAAGAGACTCTTAATCTCAGGAAATAAACTGAGGGTTGCTGGAGTGGAGGGGGGGGGTGGGAGAGTTAGGGTGGTTGGCTGATGGACATCTGAGAGGGGATGTGCCATGGTGAGTGTTGTGAATTGTGTAAGACTGATAATTCACAGACCTGTACCCCTGAAACAAGTAATGCTTTCTATGTTAAAAAAAATACAATATCAGCTGTGATCATCACGACAGCATGGTACTGGCACAAAAACAGACACACAGACCAAGGGAACAGAGTAGAGAGCCCAGATATAGACCATCAACTCTATGGTCAAATAATCTTCAACAAAGCAGGAAAAAAATACTCAGTGGAAAAAAGTACATTCAATAAATGGTGCTGGGAAAATTGGATAGCTATGTATAGAGGAATGAAATTCAACCATTCTCTTACACCATACACAAAGATAAACTCAAAATGGATGAAAGACCTCAACATGAGACAGGAATCCATCAAAATTCTAGAGGAGAACATAGGCGGTAACCTCTCTGACACCGGCCACAGCAACTTCTTTCAAGACAGGTCTCCAAAGGCAAAGGAGACAAAAACGATAATGAACTTCTGGGACTTCATCAAGATAAAAATCTTCTGCACAGCAAAGGAAAGAGCCAACAAAACAAAGAGGCAACCCACGGAATGGGAGAAGATATTTGCAAATGACACTACAGACAAAGGGGTGATATCTAAGATCTCTAACGAACTTCTCAAACTCAACACACAAAAAAACAGACAACCATGTCAAAAAATGGGCAGAAGACATGAACAGACACTTCTCCAATGAAGACATACAAATGGCTAGCAGACACATGAAATGTTCATCATCATTAGCCATCAGGGAAATTCAAATCAAAACCACACTGAGATACCACCTTACACCAGTTAGAATGGCAAAGATTAACAAGGCAGGAAACAACAAATGCTGGAGAGGATGTGCATAAAGAGAAACCCTCTTACACTGTTGGTGTAAGTTGGTGCAAGTTGGTGCAGCTACTTTGGAAAACAGTGTGAAGATGACTTAAAAAATTTAAAATAGAGCTACTCTATGACCTGGCAATTGCACTACTGGGTATCTACCCCAAAGATACAGATATAGTGAAAAGAAGGGCCATATGTACCCCAATGTTCATAGTAGCAATGGCCACAAGAGCCAAACTGTGGAAGGAAACAAGATGCCTTTCAACAGATGAATGGATAAAGAAAATGTGGTCCATACATACAATGGAATATTACTCAGCCATCAGAAAGGATGAACACCCAACTTTTGCATCAACATGGATGGGACTGGAGGAGATTATGCTGAGTGAAATAAGTCAAGCAGAGAAAGTCAATTATTATATAGTTTCACTTAGTTTTGGAACATAAGGAATAACATGGAGGACATTAGGAAAAGGAAAGGAAAAATGAATTGGAGGAAATTGAAGAGGGAGATGAACCATGAGAGAGCATGGACTCCAAAAAACAAACTGAGGGTTTTAGAGGGAAGGGGGATGGTGGGATGGGTGAGCCTGGTAGTGGGTATTAAGGAGGGCAAGTATTGCATGGAGCACTGGGTGTGGTACATAACAATGAATCTTGGAACACTGCATAAAAAACTAATTATGTATTTTATGGTGACTAACATAACACAATTAAAAAAACAAAAATAAAAACAAACAAAAAAATAAAAACAAAGAAAAGGATTTTATATTGTCTATTCTTGACATGTAACCAGCATTTTAAGTGTTTAAATAACTGTCACACATATACTTAAAATAATATGCCAAAAAAAAAAAAAAAAAAAAAAGGAATATCAGCTTTTTTTTGGAATTGGTTTAAATGGGCATATACGAGAAATGTATTAGTGACTCTTAAGAGCTAAGCAAAGAAAATTTCAGATTTTGCTTTTCTAAAAGTGTTTTCATTTCCACTTGGGACATTTAAGGTATTTAGCTCTTTTATATTTATATAAAGAAATATGAAGTATTCAGATTTGCTTTATGTTTTCTTGAAAGCTGGCTGGATTAGAGATACAAATACCTATTCTAAGCGAACTCCTTAAAAGTTACAAAACATATATTTCTTTTTTTTTTTTTTCAAAATATATATTTCAATTTACTTAATTTTCTACCTCGGTGAAATAAAAATGTATATGTCTATTACAATTTTTGAAGACCTTTCAATGAATATAGTATGTATTATGTTATAAAAAAATCATAAACTAAAAAATTTCACATAAAAAAAGATCACATTGCCTTCTGAACAACATTCGGTATTTTGCTATCAAAATCAGAGCCTATTGGGTGCCTGGGTGGCTCAGCGGGTTAAAGCCTCTGTCTTTGGCTCGGGTCATGATCTCAGGGTCATGGGATCGAAGCCCCACGTTGGGCTCTCTACTCAGAGGGGAGCCTGCTTCCCCCTCTATCTCTACCTGCCTCTCTGCCTACTTGTGATCTCTCTCTGTGAAACAAATAAATAAATAAAATCTTAAAAAAAAAAAAGAAATTGGAGCCTATTAAATTCAAACTCAGTTTCTTTCTATTAATTACGTGGACCCTGGGCAAAAATTATCTAACATCCATACTTCCTTGAGTGCTCTAATCAAAGAGCAAAACCCATCCCTAGACTCTCCTCCCCTCTCTCCACCAGGCAAATTAGCAAGTTTAGGAACAAAAGGGGAAAAACAATGTAATCAATTAGATGTTAAATAGTTGCAAGACTTAATGCCTACTAAGCTGTACAATATTGACCAATGAGCCAATCAGTCTGGGGCACATGCTTTTCCATCCCCATGCTATATGGCTAAAGGGAGGCTCTCAACCTTTCCATGACCTCCCCCTCCATCTCATCAGGACACATCATCCCATCACTGAATAACAGAAGACAAACACTGACCTAGTTTAGAAGAGCAGATGAAAAGGAAATGAAAACAGGATACATGACAACGGCAAGGAAACCATGGTAACTAAAAGAGAGGACGGTTTTGCTTACTTTATTTTGGTCCGAATAATCAGCAAGCTGAGCCTTTAGATCTGTGATCTCGGCCTCTAACAGATGGATCACTTCTTCGTAGTCCATTTCCATTCCGTGTGCCTGGCGCTGTGCAGCCTCAGCAAGGTGGATCCTACTTCGCAGGGCTCTGGTTTCTTCAACCACAGCTTTGGCTTCCTGAGGATTTCAAAATTCAGGTCGTTGAAAAAAAATCCATGTTAAAAAAAACCTGTTTGCAAAAAAGTTGAAACCAACTCTTTTCCTTCCTCTGGAAGTTATAATTCCCAAAGTTAATCAGTAGATACGCACTCCTCACATCTCAATTTAAAACTTAGTATTCAGGTTATTTTACTATGTAGAGCAAATGCCCCATCTTACTCTTCCTCTGTCAATTTCTTGGATAATTTTCAGTATGGAATCCCCAACTTCACACATGGTAGCATAACATTTTGGAAATAAGGGAAGTAGAAGGGAATTAGAAATGGAGAACAGAATTAAGAACAGGTTCAAAAGATAGAGTAGGCTTCCATAGAACTCAGGTAGGTGGTAGTGCTGATGCTCTGGGAAAATTCTTGCAGCTTCAGAAACAGTTGAGAGATCTGCGGTGTTGTGGACTTCCCTGTGGTCCAAGCCCAGGACCCAAAGCTTATTTCTAGACATCAGTCTAACTGTTACAACCCCCTTTTGTTTTACAACACTAAGGCCTCTGGTATTCTGTCAGTCTTAACACACGAAAATCCTTTTGAAACCGCCCTTTTCCTTACCTCCCCCAACTCCCAAGTATATAATCAGCCACCCCTCACAACCCTGGAACAGAAGCTCTTTCTGCCCACCGATCCTGTCCCCATGCTTTAATGAAACCACCATTTTGCAAACACCCCCTGAAAAACAGAAACAAACAAAAAAGCCCAAAAGTGGAACTCAGTAGCAAAACATCTAGCTATTTCTATAAGGTGCAATGCTCTCAAGACATTTATTAAACATTTGATGTCTTAGATGATTCATATGTCTTTTCTCACTTAAGCTTTAGAAGAACATCAAGAGAAAGTCATTATTAAAAACCATTTTATACATAATTAAACAGAGGCTCAGAGAGGTTACATATCCTGTCCAAGGACAAAGTAGTGCCAGAGTTTAAACCCAGGTCTGCCAAACTCCAATATTAATGCTCTTTTCACCATTTTGCTTTGCTACTAGATGGCAAAACAAATAAAACAAAACTACATACTAGCTACACTCTCCACCTTAGGAAGAAGATGGGGTGCTCCCTCAAAATGTGCTTTGGTGCTAGGTCAGTGACAGTCCCCTAAGGACACCAGTATAATTTAGCATGGTAGTTATTATACTGTAAACGATTTCATTTTCTTGATGCATAAATCTCTTTTTTCTGCAATGGAACTTTCTGCTCCAATTGCCATGGCTAATATTCAAGTATGGTTATTTTAATTTTCTCGAAGCTATTACTGGATGCTTGCTTTTGTTTGAATCTAAATGCATTTGAAATGAAGGGAGTTAAAAATATAGACATATTTTTAAGGGTCAATTTTTCATTCATACATTCAATGAATGTTTATTAAGTACTTATTATGTGTCAGGTTCTGTTTCAGGTACTGAGGACAGAATACCTAACAAAATAGACAAAAAGTCCTTCCTCATGCCATTCCCAGACCTGAATTTACATTATAATTTGGGGAGACAGACAGTAGATTAGGGATTATCAGTGAAGATCTCACTGAGAAGATAATTAATCAGAGACTGCAGGAAGCATAGAGCCATAAAGGTTTACCAAGGAGCTTTTTGGGGCGAAGGGAACAGTTTGTGCAAAGGCCCTGAGAACTGTTCATTGCATCTTTGGAGAAGAGCATGGAAGCCAGTGTGGCATTAAGAGTGGTAAGGGATAGAAGGGAGTTGTAGGACACAAGCAGTGAGGGCAGGTGGGCCAAGGTGGAGCAGGGAGAAGGGGACAGGCATAAAAACTGTGGCTTGAACAAGAGTGACAGTGTTGGAGATGGTGTAAAGCGATTAGATCCTAAATAAGTAAAGTGATTAGTTTGAAAGTACAGCAAAGAGAAGACTTCATCATCATTAACAACATTTACTCAGCAGCTAGTACACCCAGATAAGCATATTATGTGATAAAAAAAAATACAAAGGGGATAAAAGATACCTCCCCTTTCCTGGTTAATGTTCTGAACATTAAGAATGCCTTATGTAAGTGGAAGAACAGAGTAGGGCATTCTAGACAAAAAGAACAATGTGAGCAAAGGAAGAGATGACAAAAAGGAATGCGGTACATTTGAGAAATAACACTAGATCAATTCTGACTGGAGTAGGTGCTTCCTGGGAGAACAGTGGAAAAATAAAAGGCTGAGGAGAGACAGGGACAGAGCCAGGCTTTGGCGGAAATGGCATGACTGGCAAAAGGGCTTGTATCAGGTAAATCTTAAGGCCTTCTGAGCAGAAACTGATTTGAGATTAGAGTGCTTTAGAAAGCTAAATCTGACAGCAGGGTTCAGGATGGAGAGATGAGGCCAACCAACAGCCTCCTACATTGGAGGATTCAAAGGGCTTGATTTCAGTCCCAGGAACAAAAGGTACAGCATGGAGAACAGAACTAATGGTATCCCAACAGTGTTGCCTGGTGACAGACGGTAACTACACTTGTGGTGAGCACAGCGTTGTACCACATCACTAGGTTGTACACCTGAAACAAAGGTAACACTGCATGTCAACTATACTCAGATAAAACAACAGCAAAAAACCTCAAAGAACTTGATTTCCTTATCTTTAAAACCAGTGATCTTCTCATCAAATGGTACTGTTGGAAAGAAATACCTGGGAAATAGAAGAACATTTACCAAGCCACATCAGTTGGTTCCGGCCAGGTGACTACATCACTAGTGTCACAGCTTGATCACCCCCATGTCAGACGAGGGCTGTGCATACAGGATGGAAATGGACACCAGCACTACTTTGAATGTTTCACATGGACCAGCTCAGTGAATCCCTACACTGCTGTGGGAGGCATGTCTATTCATATACTCATTTAATAGGTGGAGAACAAGCACAGAAAGGTCAAGTAAGTTGCTCCGAATCACAGACCTAAAAAGTGCCTGGGCTGGGATTTGAACGTAGGCAGTGTGGTCTCAAAGTTCATGCTCTTGGCTACGATGCTATACTATTTCTCCAACTACAGAAAATGATTGGAAAAAACAAAACAAAACAAAAAAACACTTGTAGATGACAATATCAGCAGTGCCCAACCCCACACGAGCTTAGGACGCAGCCATGATAATACATTAAAATATCTTCGAGACTGCTACACCATTCCCCCTTTTCCATTCAATTAAGCTAGAAAAAAATACATTGCTGCTGAAGAGAAAGAGGAGGGGTAGAGAATTCTCCATAGCTGCAATGAATAATAACAAATTTGATGATTTGTCTCCTTCACACTCACTTCATGCAGCTTTTATTCCTTTATAAAAACAGCACTTTTATTTTTGTTCAAAGAATGCTAGCTAATTAAATGAAGAATCTGGATGGAATTTATATAGCCGTGATAGTTCACTGATGGTAATACAGTGTGAAATGTGGTTGTGTGGTAAAAGATGCAGAGGTTTTGATGCTGAATAAATTCATGTTATTTCTTCTGCTAAGAAGGTTGGTAAATGTGACCCCTTAGCAAAGTTCTAGCCCAATTCCCACTGAATGGCTGTTTTAAAAGATTAGTGCATTGAAATGATGACTTTTAGAGGAAGCAGTAAAAAAAAAAAGAGACAGCAGCAGTATGCTGTGTTTAGCAAAGCAGGATCACATAAATCCATTTTTTTCTTTTCCTCCCGGGTCATCTTCTAATAAATAACTGTAAAGCCTCCCATGTCAGTAACAACTGAGCCAGAATTTTCTGAGTGCCTCATCATGAGCCTGAAATCCCAACAGGGTAGATGCTGCAGCCAGTTCACTGAATTACTTTTTTATTAGGTAGAGATTAATTCAGTTTAGAAAGTTAGAAAATAAAAGAGAAACCAAGATGCAACAGCAGTCAGAAAAATCAACACAAGCATTATACTTCTTAACACTGCACAGTATGAGTTCTGAGACTGGAAGGGAATCTTGAGTTGTGAAATCAAACCTCTGACTAGTTGGGTTTTTTTTTTGTTTTTTGTTTTTGTTAACACTGAGGAAATACCTCCAACTCATACTGCCCCATTGTAAAATGAGGATTTTCCACCCTATAACTTCACAATGAGTCTTCAGTTAAGATCACAGCAAATTCTCCTTTGACAAAGGAGACAAAGGGTATTATCAACCCCCACAAAGGGCAGGATAAGCTCAGGCAAAAGACAATGCGCTCTTTGCTTTTCCACATACAGCACTTCTTCGCCAGAAGGAACATGATGTAGAAGAGAAAACACCACTGTTAGAATGAACTATACCCTAGGTCAGAATCTTTGATTGGCGATTTTTTTTTTCCTGGCTGTGTAATTCTCTAATTCTCTGAGAAACTCAGTTTGTTCAGTTGTATAATGGGAATTAACGCCTACTTTGTAACATCAAAACAACTCTCAGAGGAAGGTTAAAGAAACAATTACAGTTTTTGGCACAGTTCCTTTTTACTGCTTTTGAAAGATATACATAATCACCTATGTGATTAGAGAGCTAGACTAGACAATTTATTAAGGGCTTTCCTGAGGCAATCAATTAGGAATACCAGTTATTGAACTTTAGAGAAGTTTGGGAACATAATAACATAATGTGCACAGGTTTTTTTAATGTTAGCAACAATTATGTAAAACCTTTTCTTCTCTAGTTACAAGCCGTAAGGGCTCCCTGAAGTAGAAGGAAGAAAACATTAACAGCAGTTGCATGTTTGTAATTAGGCTAGCACATTCGTATCAGTAACCTTCGAAATTCTGTAACTTTTAAGCTAATCAGTAAATCTTTCAAAATGTCAATGGCCAACTGGAGAAAAAAAGAGGCTGCAAAGAGATATATGTCTTAGTATAATGTAACTTATGCTACCAAGCCCGAAAGAATACTTTTCTTATCAGCTTCCGACATTCACTCATTGAACTCTTGTTGGGCTTGGTCCCACTACAGCGTGTGAAAAAGATTAAGGGTTATTGCAGGAAGAAGGCCGTTGAAGGAAAAGTGTTTAAAAGCAAGTTATACGTAGGTTCCTTAACTTGTATATCAGATTTATTAAAACGTGTATACTATTTCTCCCAATGGATGATCTCAAAGTAATTTGCAGATATTCACAAACGAATCTACAATTAATTCTGTAAGCATAGATGCACTTGGGGGAGAAAATGAATTCATGAACTTACTATGGGCCTCTGATATGTGTTCTCTCCTTTCTCTTTCCTTGTTCTTCCATGCATACATCCAGCCCACCATCCCACCTTCATACCGAACCAGTTCTTAAGCACTGTGAAGTCTTCATTTATGATGTATTTGCAGCCATTCCTTAATATGCATTCTTGTCACCACGTTACTGATTCACATTCTCATCGCCTCAATGTAGGTACTACAGAAATCACATAAATGATCACGTTGCCTACTGTGTTTTTCACTCTCACGTATTCCGCATGCTTCTGAAGGGCTGATTTTCCTAAAATACTGCTCAGGGAATCAACCTAAGATAACCTTAGGTAGCATGATAATAAATAACCTCAATATCCTTATTTCAAGGCTCACCACTACTTGTTCCAAATCTATCTTTCCAGCTTGAGCACCCTCTTACATGATTACCATATCCGATTACAAGACTTACCAAATTTTCTTCCCCTGAACTCTCTGGCCTTCAAGACGCTCTTCAGCACATTGTTCCTTCCACTACATAAACATTTTTCCTTTTTCTTCATTCGTTCTTGCCTATCATTCAAAATCTACTTCAGATTTTACCTCCTCTGGGCAGCAAGATCACTTCAGCTTACAATGATTTTTTCCCTACTTTTATTTTTTATAACATCTGTTGTCTGTAATTAAATACATACTTAGTATCTCCTACTCCTATCTTGAGCTGTCATTAAAATATTGAGTATTTTACTGCCTAACTTTCTAAAGTGAAAGAATCTTGACTGCTGAAATCAGAACACAAGCTGAGAGTAAAACCCTATATAATATGAACATAGGTGCCCCACTTACCATAAAAATGATATATAACTGGGCTGATGGTAAAAATGACAACTTTGTTTTGCATATATAGTAACTGCCTTAGAGAATTTTATTGGGTAAGAAGCTTTTATAGAAAAGGTCTTCATAAAACGTTTCAATTTTATGAGACTATTACTAGAACTATATTCCATTTGAATAATTACAATAACAACCATAAACCATGGAAAATGACTTAATGAAAAGTAAATCATTTCATTATATTCTCTTTATGTATAAACTTAAAAATCCTTTCATGGTATTTATCAAGCAAATGAGGTTATATCAAAACTATGTGGGACGAGGGACAGTTACACTTCACTGTGTTTGAAAATTGTATTTGTTTTTTTTTTCATTACATAGATAATTATGCATACTAGTTTATATTTCCCTAAAAAGTACAGTTTTTCATCACAAGCCAATATAATATATGCTCTCAAGGACTATTTAATTGTGAATGTCCCTGTCCAACCCACCCATATCCCTGCTTCTATGAATTATGTGGTGATACTTCTTTGTAAAGTATATAAAATGATAGACATCTGTACATCCAAGAAACAAAGATTTTCTTCAGTTTGTTTGAAAAAGCAAAATCCTCATTTTGCAAAGGAAGATTTGGTTAAGCTTTCTGTAGGAAAAGCAGGTCAATCAAATTATAATTAGCTCTAATTAACCCTCCCAAGAGCTGTCAGCTTCTCTACCTGCACCTGCCTCTTTCTCCAAAAGGTGCAAAATTGAGCTCTGACTCTGAACATCAAAGAAAACCGAAGAAACAATTTTCAATCTCTGTCTATAAACAGAAGTCCCTAATCAAAGACAGACACACAGGTACACCCATCTGATAAATTTTACCATGCAACTTGTTCAAAATATAAGTATTAATTAGTTCAAATCCAGTTAAATGTATTTAACCCTAAATAAGCATTTTACTGGTTTAGTGAAAGTTGACATGAAAGAAAAAAACTATTTTCCTAGTTCTCCAATTCTGATTGCAAAGGTGCTCAAGGAAACATTTACACTACTGGAAATTTCCTTTCCTGAACAGAATGTAAACTCTGCTCACTGAAACTTGTTCTAGAATTTATCTGTAGTTTGTCTGGGCTTTAAGAGAGATGACTTCAAACAAATATATTCCTTCCAATTTAACTTTTAGAGTTTAAACTCACTGGAATCATAATTTTACTAAATTTTGTTTTGTTTTTGTAGGAACCTGACTAAGAGTTCTAAGTTCTAATCTAGACAGTAAGATAATAATATTCCTAAATTCATTTGGAAGTATGCACATTTTGAAAAATAATAGTAATAACAAGAAAGAAAGAAACAGGGTGGGACATGGCTTGAAGATTTAAGGCATAAATAAAGTTACACAATAGTTGGTATTGGCCAAAGAGGAGTTAGATAAAACACACATTCACCCAATAAATATTTACTGACAAAGCAAGTGAGAGATAAGATAGCCCCAAACAGACCTTAGATTATGCAATAATGGAGATACCACAACACAATGAGTAGTTACAACAACAAATTATTTGGGAAAACAAAAGTTTAAAGTGTAGCTCCACATCTCATATCTTATACCAAACAAAATGATTTCATAAATGGGTTAAATAAAGACAGACATGAGGGCAGAGTGGTTGAAAACTAGGTTACTATGTTTCTGAAGTCTGGCAAGGAATGGACTTTTGAAAAATTATTAAAAAGAAGAAAACACAAAGAAAAAGATTTGACTACACAAAAACACCTATATTAAAAAAATCTTTGAAAAAAATTAGAAAGGCAATTTATATGTAGGGGAACATATCTGCAACAGATTTGGTAGAAAGAGGGTTAACTACTACAATGTAAGGTGATCTTTTGGGAAAAGGGGAAAACCATTATTAAGAATATAAGAGAAGTGAAGAAGAAAAAGGAGTAGGAGACTCTACAGATAACATGAAAGGCATATGGTCAGGAGTGGCAGAATGTCACTCGCCATCAGATCAGGAAATCAGCTACCTTCAGTATTAAAGAATTGTGATGGAATTCACCGTTTGATTTGAAACTCATGGCCACAGACAATCCTTGGTAACTAATGGATGACAATAAATCAAAGTACAGTATTTTTAAGTAGGGTGATTTATTTTCAACTAGAGAAGTCTTGTTTTTAATTCTAAAATAGTTTGTGAATAAATCACTTAAATCAATGTCAGGAGTCCCATATTGAAGTAAGAGTACTGAAAGTATTTCTCACATAGTAAACTGCCAAGATAAGAGTTTTATGGTGTCAACTGCCTTATCACTACTTCCTCCTTGGGTAAAATTTACTAGTTTGTCAGCAAATTAATATATATTGCTCTCACATCAGGAAATAGAAAATATTTAGCATCTACATAGATGTTTAAAACACACCCTGAAAGGTACTCTCTTAGCAACTAATGAAATTTTAGAGATTTGAACTTTTTTTTTTAAAGTAAGAACAATGACAGAAAGTAATGCCTACTTTGGCAGACAAATATGCCTCTGACAACTCACCAGCTAGAGGGCTCCTATTCTGTAATGCGTTCTAGGAAGTCATGCTTTTGCTGTTTCACTTCTCATTGGAATGAGAGCTCCTCATTAATAGTCCATCTAGCTTTCCCAGTGCATCCATAGAAAAGAGCATTTAATAAATGTTTCTTGGATTCCTTTGCCAAGTCTACCTTGTAAGTTACTACCAGGCATGTGTGAAACAATTGATGACAGAGTGCTGAATTGGTCCCCAAACAGCCAGAAAATAAGTGGATCACGGCAGGGAACCCAGAACCCCAACATCAGTTCTAACTGAGCCCAACAGCAATAGAAAATACTGTCATCAAATGAACTGGAAGGTTTCTGTGAAGAATAAGATCACTTCCCTTCCCGATTCCTCTAATTTGGAAAATTCTGTGATTCTAATTGATCTGACACCATTCAAATGGGTTCTGTAGTACCAACACGATAACAAAATTTTGCTCAGATTTTCTTAAAATGGTAAGACCTTTTCTACATTAAAAAGAAAACTATTTGGGAGTAGGGATTCTGAAATAGACATCTTTGTTTGCCAGGGCTTGGTCACAATGCCACATTCACGTCCCGTGAATCATTGGAGATGGCTGGTGTTTGGGCAAACAAGGATGCCAATCAGGCTGCTCTTGTGTTCCTTTTCCAAGCAAGCTGTCTTTAACTTGGGCAGTTTCTTGGGCAAAGTCTAATGTTGGAAAATACATGGGTCATACTTAGATTCACAAAAAAGGGAATTAACATTGAAAAAGAAATTCGACTACTTTTTTTTCTTTAAAATAAGTTTCTCTACTCATTGCTGTAAGAGATTGATAATTTCTTTTCTCAAAAAGGCTCTTTTTGGGTTTCAAAAAATCATTTAAAGATACCTGTAGATTACACACAGTTGTAAGAAATAATATAGAGAGGTTTCCTGTATTCTTCAATAAGCCTCCTCCTATGGTTGTAATTTGCATGACTATTATAGAGTATTACAATCAGGAAACTCATTGATGCAATCCATCAAACATAATCAGACTTTGCCAGATTTGCTTTTTTTTAGATTTTATTTATTTATTTGCCAGAGAGGGAGAGAGGGAGTATCAGAAGGAGAGGCAGATTCCCACTGAGCAGGGAGCCTGAGGTGGGGCTCAATCCCAGAACCCCAGGATCATGACCCAAGCCAAAGGCAGACACTTAACCAAGCGAACCACCCAGGTGCCCCAGACTTTACCAGTTTTACAAGCATTTGGCAATAAAAAAGAAAAACCTATAGATACATGCAACAAGCTGGATATGTCCCAAGAGAATTATGCTGAGTGAAAAAAGCCAATGCCCAAAAGTGACACATTGTACGATCACATTTACATAACATTCTTGAAATGACAAAATTATAGAGATAGAGAACAGATTACTGGTTGCAAGGCGTTAGCGGAGGGAGGACAGAAGGAGGTGGCTGTGGCTATAAAAGAGGAGCATGAGGGATGCTTGTAAAGAGGGTTTTTAACAGAAAACAAAGGTTGACATTTTGAGGTCACAAGTGACCATCTGAAATGGAAACAGGAATATTTTACTATAGTACCCGTCTAGAACAGAAAAGACGGACACATCAAATAGATGTGTTTTTCTTCTTTTCCTTTCTAAAGATGAGACAGCATCTTAGAATATCTACTGGGGCTATACTGAAATACTATAAAAAGTTCAGATCACCAAAAAAAAAAAAAAAAAAAGAATAAAAAGGGCGTGGGACTGATACCACTTCTAAACTTTAGAGGCTTTACTGTTTCTTTAATAAATGCACAAAAGAACACAATCTCTCAAAGTGTGAAAACACGAATACCTCCTTAGTAATTGCCTAGTATTATTGTTCCCTTTAGAGATATATTTAATCTCTTGTTAGTTTCCTTTGTTGCTTCATCCATCTACCAAGACAGCTCGCATGCTGTGCCTAAATTCATGTTCAACTTCCACTATCCACGGACACTCCTGTGCTCATCTGACCTTACATGGCTGCCTCAAGACTTCATGCTCTCATCAAGCATTCAGCCCAAACTTTGCACAGGTGAGGCTGACTGCAACTGGGCTTATCTGAACCTAAAGAAGTTGCCAAATAAGCAATTTCCCATGGTTTCTTTAGTGCAAAGGCTCGTCCAGACAAGCCGAATACTTTGGCTTTGGACTGTTCACCAGTTCACTGCTGCCTTGGGTCATAACACTGCTGAAAGGAACCTGAGACAGCTTCAGTGTGAGAGTACATCTTAGAAAGTTGATGATCAAAGGAAGTTGTTAGAAGAACGGCCCATGCCTGTTAAAAGCTGTTAGAACTTGAAGAAAAAATAACAAGAAGTCTAATTTCATGGGAAATTGTGGTTCATGATTTTAAACAGTAAGGTCGGGTTATTCTGTAAGACATAAAAACTCATCAAAAATACTGAGATTTTGGAGAACAGTGCAACCAGTTCTTTACCGAACAGTTAAGTATTTCCATAGCCAGCCCTGGTGGAAAAAAGCAATGTACCTGATCCTTCCAGTGAGAAAGATCTCTGCATAGTTTGTCTTTTCCTTTTTACTCATCCCTCCCCCCTTTCTTTTTCATCTCTCTCCCTCTCTTTCAGTTCTTCACTGTTTTCTTTTTGGGCCACTAAATAAAGGTTAATTAATTTCCATAATTTATAATAGCTAATGGACCTTCAAAAGGGGGAGAAATTATTCTATTTTTAGGATCAGGCCACTGTCTCACAATAATTCAATTAAAAGTTTATAAATGAGTGAACAAAGGATATCAAATTGTGATCTCTTCTCCCTTTGGAAGCAACTGGTAACCATCATTATAAAACAAATTGAAAATTAATCTAGCCATGTTTTAATAATCAGGTAACCTATATACTTAAAGGACTTATATGGTGTAATTATTAGTACTGAGCTGACTTCATGTCAAGACCTTCAAAAAGATACCAAAAGAAGGGAAAAAAACTTTGCCAAATTTCATACAATTGAAGTTTCTGGTTTTTAAAAAAGTTTTCAAGAGAAGAGTTACACACATTCTCTATTTGTAATTTTTAAATTACAATTGTGAAATTGTGTCAATTGTGAAAAAGAAACTAATTCTTGAGAAGCTAGAATTTTAGTAATTTCAACAAAGCATAGGAACTCTTTCATTAACAATTCAACTGTATCACTGATGGATTAATAGTCTATGTATGTAAGAGAAGCTGAATGGTATGCATAGTCAATATATTTAAATAATGGAGAGTTTTAGGGCTGATTTTGTGTATTTTTTATTGCAAGTGTGCATTTCTGGAATGAAAAGCTATGCCACTATGTATGCACATGTTCGAATATACAAACACATACATATAATTTAAATTATTTTTGCTAAACTGGATACATTAAATAATATTAGGAATACTATGAATTCATTATAGCATGAATCATCACAGTCTCTCAATCACTAAATTACCACACCTTGACTGTTCTATTACTGTATATTCTATCATTGAAAAGTCTGGTTGACTTTATCCTCATGGCATCTTTCACACAGATCTTGTTGGAGTACATCCATTCCTACTACCAGGTTAAACCCTCCACTGCTTATTATCTGGACGAATGCTGCTCAAATTTTCAGGTGCATACAAAGCACCTGAGGACTTGTTAGATACGGATTATAATTCAGTAGGTCTGCAGTGGCATGTGAGACTCTGCATTTCCAAGTTCCACGTGTTACCGACACTGCTGGTCCTGTCCCACATTTTGAGTAGCAAGAACCTAGAGTTCTAGATTTGCACTGCCCACTGCAGCAGACACCAGCTATATGTGGCTACTGGGCACTTGAAACATAGCTAATCAACTGAATTTTAATTTTGGTTTGCACTTAAATTTACAAAATTAAGTATAAAATATTTTTCTATTATACAAAACTTTGTTGTTTTGATAGAACTCTATTTCATTTTAATCACGACATCATTTAAGATATTACTGTTGAAGCGTAGTGTTTAATACGCATGTGAATCATTTGAGTAGTACACATAAACTGATCTGATTACTACTGATGAGTTAATTTAAATTTTTTAATGCAACAATGTAATAGTGTGCTTATCTGAATATTTTATGCAACAACATGAGTTACAGTAATACTTAATATAAATCATAATTTGTATTAAATTGAAAGGCTTATTTTTATTAGAATATAATTATTTTTCCTATTTAAATCAGCAGACATGGAAAAAATTTATATTTACAATGAAGACATATTTCTGGTGCAAAATAAAGATAATCAACTAGTAACATAATCAGGACAATAGAGACTAGAAGAAAGTATCTTGCAAGTTTCATGATAAATGTAATTGCAATCTATAAAGCTGTCATGATGAAAATTTTTAAATATATAAAAAATGAACAATATTAAGAGATACTTTTGCACCTACATGGTGAATCTGTTAAGATTTTTGTAACTTTTGTAACTTTTATAACATTTGTAACTTTGGTCAGCTATAAAATGGCTTGGATTGTTGCACAAAAGAGTCAACTATTTTTAGATCAAGACTGTAATTTCATTTATGATAAAAGACCAGATAGAACACATATTTTACCAAAAATGGAAGATCTTCAATTAAGTCACAAAACAAATGCTATAGAATACAAAAACTTTCTAACAACATCAACTATCTACTGATTCAAAATCTGGAAAACTACAAGTACCTTTCCTTCAGGAGACCCTACTCAATTCAAGCGGCACACACATGTTATCTTAAAGAACTTGGAAATTTATGACAAAAAAAGTTGTTAGTTTGTAGCCTAAAACATCGAGCTTTGGTCTAGATATTTTCAACTTTAACACCTTTTGAAGAAGAGTTTCAGCTGCATAATGAATAAAATTATTTATCATAGCGGGTGGTGCTCCAGCTCTGTTGGATCAAAAATTCAAATTTATTAACATTTCAAACAAGAGACTATCTTCTTTGTTGCTTCACTCCATTGTACAGTACATGTGGAGTGGAATACATGTGGAAAATATCTGTGCAAAGTTTTTTGAAGCTGAATGTGCTAAAAATATCTCAGATACAGTTGTTAACATCTGTAGGATATATGTGCAAATTCTATGACTCTTTACTAAGTTTAGAAGACAATGAATTTAATGATCCTGTGTCTTTGGATGAGTTGTGGGAAGAGCTTTACAAAGATTTAATCACGCTTTTAACTTCAAATCAAAATTTTCTTAAAACAGAAGGAATGTTTGCCTAATATTCAATTATCAAAGACAAAAAAAATCATTATCACATTGTACATGAATGAGCTAACTTTAAAGCTCCAAGAAAAGGGAAACCTCATCTGTGAAGCTGAAGAGGTATAAGAATTTATACTGACATTAAAACGTTTTTTTTTAAAGATTTTATTTATTTATTTATTTGAGAGATGGAGATCACAAGCAGGCAGAGAGGCAGATGTGGACCTTGATCCCAGGACCCTGAGATCATGACCTGAGCCAAAGGCAGAGGCTTAACCCACTGAGCCTCCCAGGCGCCCTGACATTAAAACTTTCAAAAATATATATCAATAACAATGATTTTACACATTTTCTACCATAAATCAATATGCAGGTTTTAAATATTGATGGTTATATACATTAGTTACAAAAACTAAGAAAAATTGGAGGTATGCTAAGTTGATACTGAAATTTAGAGTTGCTTTCAATGTATACAATATTCTTATGAATCTGAGAGTAATGGTATTAAGAATTAGTGATATACTTAATTTGAAAAGATGTACTTTTATTAAAATGGTTTTGCTTGAAAAATGGAAGTCTTCTAGAAAAACATGAAATAGTTTTATCCATATGGATACAAATATTAAAAGAAAAAGAATTTGGTATTCAGTTAGTAGAAAATTTTTAAGTATGTTTGGAACATTTGGGTATATGAATCTTTTTCAACTGCAAATCTATTAAGTCTAAACATAGATCCATTATCTCCAGTGACAATTTAGTGTACAAAATAAGATATGCTCTAAGTGACTTCAAAGATACAGTATGAAAAAGGGATATAAAAATAATCTCTTTAATGAATTTCTAATATTGCATGTTCAACGATATTTTAGGTATATCTAAAATAATTTTGCCTACTTCTTTTTACTGTTTTAAAAATGTGGCTACTAGAAAATTAACAATACATAGGAGGCTTTCATTATATCTTTATTGGACAGTGCTCGTCTACACTATTATAAAAGTCTCTTCTGCAATCTTCAGCTACTTCCCAACCTGTTAATATTCTTTTTTTTTTTTTTAAAGATTTTATTTATTTGACAGAGAAACACAGGCAGAGAGGGAACACAAGCAGGGGGAGTGAGAGAGGGAAAAGCAGGCCTCTCGCCGAGCAGGCAGCCCGATGTGGGGCTCGATCCCGGGTCTCCAGGATCATGACCTGAGCTGAAGGCAGTCGCTTAACCAAGTGAGCCACCCAGGCGCCCCATCTACTGTTAATATTCTTAAGTATAGATATTCTTGGGGCACCTGGATGCCTCAGTCAGTTGTGCACCTGCCTCTGACTCAGGTCATGACCTCAGGGTCCTAGGATGGAGCCCCACATTGGGCTTCCTGCTCAATGTGGAGTTTGCCTTTTCCTCTCCCTCTGCCTCTGCACACCATTTGTGCATGTGGGCTCTCTAAGTATATGAATAAAAATTTTAAAAAGTATAGATTGTCTTCATTCATCCCTTTATCTATTCACTAAATATTGAGTTCCTACTCTGTGTCAGATACTATTCTAAATCAGTGAACATATCAAAGATGTGAAACTTTCCTCTTGTTGATAGATATAAGGACAAAAACATGACAAGCATATAACATGTAAGAAAGCAATTAATAATACCACTAAACTTCACAGTAAAGGTTGGAGGTTAGTGGAGTGGATGGTACAGGGAGGGGAGGGGGAGAGTTATGAGAGATGAGGTCACTGATATAAGAGGAGTGTGGGGGATGGCAGATCAGGTAGGCTCTTGAAGGTTCTCACATTTACTTGTAGGCTACTACTTGTAGATTTTGGCTTTAAGTCTGAAATGGAAATCCCTACAAAGTTCTAACCTAAACTCTGGATTAAAAAAAAAATTCAACAGTTTTTTTTTTTTTTTTTTTTTTAATGTATTCATTTTAGAGAGAGAGAACAGGCAAGCACGAGTCAGGGGGCACACAGAGAAGGAAAGAGAATCTCAAACAGATTGCACTGAACATGAAAACTGATGTGGGGTTTGATCCTGGGACCCTGAGATCATGATCTCAGCCAAAATCAAGAGTCGGACACTTCACTGAGCCACTTAGGCACCCTCTAACTTAAGTTTTAAAAGGATATTTCTGGCTGCTCTGTTTAGACTAGACCATATGGTGGTGGGGAAAGGTTAAGAGCAGGGTCATTTGGTAGGAAGCTGTCATTACAACACAGGCAGCAGGTGACAATGGCTTGGACTAGTAATGGAAGTAGTGAAAAGTGATAAAATTCTGCAGTTTTTAAAAAAGTAGGGCTAAGAAGTTAGATGCAGAGTACGAAGGAAAGGGGTCATATTATAGCTGAAGCAAGCTGATAATTTTTTCTCTTCTCAAATATCTTCAGAGGCAGTCTACTGTGTAATCATAGGCTGGTATTCAAGGGCTACATGCTTTGGTTCCAACATACCTACCCAAATGTCACTTTCTAACACTTTTCATCTGTCCATAGCTCTCTTATGTTCCTGGGCCTTTGATGATGATGATAAAAGAATATAAATCAAAGCTATTATTTTTGAGGAACCTACTATATTCCTAAGTTTTAACTCTGAAACTCAAGTTTTATAAACAAATTATAAGACAAATATCAGTTACACTTTTAGACATGAAGGCACAAACACACTAACAAATATTAGTACAGTTAGTGTGCAAAAGGCCTATTCTGACTCTCAAGACTTTTTTTTTCTTTTTTTAAAAAAGATTTATTTATTTATTTGACAGAGAGAGAGAGAGATCACAACCAGGCATGAAGGCAGGCAGAGAGAGAGGAGGAAGCAGGCTCCCTGCTGAGCAGACAGCCTGACACGGCCTCGATCCCAGGATCCTGAGATCATGACCTGAGCCGAAAGCAGAGGCTTTACTCCACTGAGCCACCCAGGTGCCCTAAGACTTTTTTTTTTTTTTTTTAAAAGAGAGAATGGGGGGAGGGGCAGAGGAAGAGGGAGAGAATCTCAAGCAGGCTCCATACCAAGTGTGGAGCCCAACACGGGGCTCAATCTCATGACCTTGGGATCATGATGGGAGCTAAAATCAAGAGTTGGATGCTTAACCAACTAAACCACCCAGAGGCCCCAAGATGAGGCTTTTTTCCTTTCGTATCATGATTTGCAAGCCATGCCCTTTCTCTGTAATGCTCTTTCCTTTCCATGTCTGGCCCAGTTCCAGTATGTATTATCTCTCCATAAAAAGACTCATTATCCTTGCAGCCAGATAAATCAAATGGTTAAAACAAATCATTTCCCATACTTTTCAGCACCCAATATTTCTTTTTCTATTATTTATAATAATGACTATGATAGTTTATATTTGTTGAGTGCTTACTACAAGCTGTACACATTTATACTATTTATCTTAATACTTCTGACAGTTTGGGGCGCCTGGGTGGCTCAGTTGTTAAGCATCTGCCTTGGGCTCAGGTCATGATCTCAGGGTCCTGGGATTGAGCCCTACATGGGGCTCCCTGGCAGGAGGCCTGCTTCTCCTTCCCTCGCTCCCCCGCTTGTGTTCCCACTCTTGCTGTGCCTGTCTCTCTCAAATAAATAAAATCTTAAAAAAAAAAAAAAAAAAAAAAAAACTTCTGACAGTTTTGTGAGGGATCCTACTATCAAACTCATTTTAGAAATGACAAAACTGAGGCTTGAAGGGATGAAATAGCTTGCCCAAGGTCAAGAGCAAAGGAGGCAGGATTTGGATAAACCTGTGTGGTCTAACTCCAAAGCCCATTATCTCCTATATTACACCTCATGCTAATTCACCATTCCTCATATAAGGTCCCTTTTCCTGTTTATTTTTTCATCAGTGTCGCATCCTTTCCTATTGAATTAAGTTCTGATACAGATTTGTCTTACATGATTTATTCATGAAGACCCGACCTTCCTAATAGAAACTAATCCATTCAGAGAAATAAATATAGGAGGGCCTCAAGTGGAAGAAGTAGGTATTGCAAGGAAAAAAAAGCAAGACCTAATTTTTCTTCAGATTCATTTCTTTATCAGTCTTTAATGCAATTATTTTGTCAAGCATGCTTGAGATCCTAAAGCTTTTAAGCTCTAAGCATTCAGGAGAAAAGAACATTTTAATTAAATGTAGGAAAAAACCCATCCTCTAATTTATTCTAATTGTAAAAAAATGTTCTAAATGTAAAACAAAGATAAATGTCTACTTTCAGAATGCAAAGAAACACTAAAATATAAAAAAAAAAAAATCCTGGCCACATAAACTGATGCAGGTATCAAAGGTACAGAATTAAAATAGCTAAAAAGGCATACCAACCACAGTACAAAAATACTAAATGAATCTGAAAATTGGCCAAAAAGTTTAAACACTTTTCATTTGGAAATAAAGTCGCAAGAATTAGAAATAAATTGTACAAAGAACCTCCTCACACCCTTCACCCAGATTTACCTAGTTCACCAGATGCATCCTTTCACTAACATGTTCATGAATGAGAAATAAAGTACTCTTGTAAGGTGCTGATATTTACAGGTTGCTGTTGCTGAGATTCTGCATATTCCCAATCTCTCTCATAGAGCAACACACACACAATTCAAGCACACACATGCATACAGATGTATCTACATAAACACATGCACACATATACACACACATTACTTTTTTCTTAACCTTTTGAGGGTAAGTTACATACATCATGGCTCTTCATCCCTAAAAACTTCAGTATTTCCTGAATATATTCTCACATAACCATAGTATAATTGTCAAATTGAGGAAATTTAACACCGATTCAACACTTTTACCTAATCTACCATCTGTATTCCAATTTTGTCAATTGACCCAATAATATTGCTTAGAACATTTTTTCCCATTTCATTGCAGGATCCAGTCTAACACACACACACACACACACCCCACTTTAAAAAAAAATTAAAATATCTCTGATCTTGGGTTTGTCTAATGTTGCCTCATGGCTAGATTCAGGTTCTATGTTCTCAGCTGGAATACTACATAGGTGATGAGTCCTTTTCAAGGTTACACATTTGGAGTCATATAATTCATCCGTTCTTCATTGGTACTATCAATTTTCAGTACCAATCAAGTTGTTGTCTTATCTCACCACTGTATAATTATTATTTTCCTCTAGCAATTAATAAGCAGTTTATAGAGAGCTACTTTAAAATCATGTAAATATGTAAATACACTGTTCTTCATCAAAATTTCCCCTTAGATTTAGCATCTGATGACTCCAGCCTGATTCAATCTATACTAACACAGATGCAAAATGCTGATTTCCCACAATCTGGCAGCCTCTTTGCAATTACGTCAGCACTCAACAGTTCATAATGAGCAAGAGTTCTCCTCCCCATTAATTAACTAATTAATCTATTTACTAATGGTACGGACTTATGAATTACTATTTCTTTTCATTGGTCTGCAATTCATTACTGTATTTAATTATTTTGGTCCTCAAGTTCTTCCAGATTTGGCCAGCTGGAGCCCTTTTAAGCTTGTTCCTTGTGACAAGACCCTGTCATTTTGAGCACTTCCTTATTTTCTGGCAAAATGAGACGTTCCAAGTTTGTCTTGTACTTACCCTCCCCCAATGCTTAAATTAGTCACTTCTTCAAGGAAACTGGGTTCGTTTTAGTAATGAATGATATCTGGGCACTTAGATATAGTATGTGCTCACTGCTATTAGGGTGTCTGCATCTTGGCTCTTACAGCTGACAGAGCCAGGGAATGCATAGATATATGCATATATGCAAACACACATATATGCACACATACACACTCATATGCACATACGCATACATGTTTTAGAAATGATGCCTTCAAAAAAAAAAAATGATGCCTTCACAATACCTCCCAATTGCAGTCAAACCCACAGGATTTTTTTGTGACTTCATTCTGTTTTGTATGTCTAAGCTTTTCCATTGAGATTCTGGCTCTCAGTGACAATAAACACATTTGCTAAAACCTAGGCTACACTAAAATGGGTTTCAGAATTGCTTTGCCCATGGATGCCTGGGCAGCTCAGTCAGTTGAGCATTTGCCTTCATCTCAGGTCATGATCCCAGAGTCTCAGGACTGAGTCCTGCATTGGGCTCCCCACTCAGGGGGGGGGGGGTCTTCTTTTTCCTCTGACCCCCATCTTGTGCGCTCTCTCTCTCTCTCAAAAAAATAAATAAAATCTCTTAAAAAAGGAAAAAAAAATAAAGAATTGTTTTGCCTGTACCACTAAAACAATAAAAAGTACTAAAAAAGGTTTAGGATTTGTTTGCACTTCTCTTCCAATTCAACCGCACCTGTCAAAGTCTAAACACAAATGCTGTGTTCTTAAGTTACTTGAATTGGTTTTCTTTAGTGTGGATATGATCTTCATTTGAAATACAAATGGATTCATTTTTTTCGGCCTACTTGTTGCTTTAAGTTCATTTTCCCTTCTTTGTCTTTATTGCTTTTTCTATTTTTTGAATGTGCTGAATATTAACATGCACCCCAAAGTAAAAATTATATAAAACGTTATTCTCAGACAGGTGTCAGTCCCTCCTACATCTTATCCACTGTGTGTCCACCCACATGGTAGATAACCAGTTTTATTACTGTGTAGTTTATCCTTTTCTTTTGGTGTCTTTTGTAAAAGATAAGCAGATATATAACTGCTCTTGTTTATTAAATATTGCATATATCCTTTTGAATTTTGCTTTTTTTCCTTAGTAGTACCTCCTGGAAATCACTCCATATTACTCAAGAGAGATTAAGGTTGTTTTCAATAATTTCTAATTATAAGTAATATGATAATACTGTACATATATATTTTAATATTATTAGAGGTATATCTTCAGTGGAAATTCATAGATGTGAGATTGTCAGGTAGAAGGGTAAATGATATGTCGATTTGTTAAAACTACCAGTTCTTTTTCAGAGGGGCACCATTTTGCATTCCCAATGAGGATGCCTGTTTTTGAAACACCCTCACCAACAGAGTATTGTCATGTTTTTACATTTCTGCTAATGTGAAGGGTGAGAAATGGTATTGGCATGGTTTTTCTTAAAACAACAACAACAACAACAACAAACAAACCAGACAAACCTTTGTTGAGGTAGAATTGATCTACAGTAAAGTTTAACATAGTAAAACTTACTAATTTAGGTTACAGTTAATAATTTTGCTTAACCCAAGGTCACGGTTTTTTTTTAAGAATTTAATTATTTTAGTTCTTATGTTTAGATCTATAATCCATTCAGTTAGTTTTTGAGTATGACATGAAGTAAGGGTTTAGATTCATTTTTTTTCCCTCCTCAAATATTTCCTTATTCTACTCCCATGTATTATAATGGGCATCTTTTCCCCCGTGAATTGTCTGTGAACCTTTTAGAATATCAAGTGACTCTAAGTGTGGGTTCATTTCCACCAGTGTCAGACTATGTCAGCTCTAGTGTTACAGCCAGAAGGAGCAGTCTGTCTGATTATGTTCATTCTCCAATTCATTTGGTAGTTGCCTACTGTATAAAACCCAGGTTTTAAAACTGTTTTCTGTTGGAAGATGTCGTCTGCCAGTGTTTCCCTGTCATTACTAGAAGATGGAGTAGATTTTAACTGGTATTTCTCTTATGAGAAAGACTTTTTATATAACTAAGGGACATTTTTATAATGTTTTTTGGCTATCTGTTCATGTCTTCCACTGATTTTTCTATATCACTTTTGGTTTCTCAACTGTTAAAACTTCTAACTGGTTATTATTTGTGTATATGGATGCAATTTTGCAGGTTAATTTTATATCTTGCTAGCTTGTGAATTTTTCACTGAGTTAGTTTTATCACTGATTGTCTATAGTTTTCTGGATTACTATTATATCTTCTGCAAGCAGATCATTTTCTTTTTTTCTAATTTATATGCCTCAGTTTTTGTTCTAGTCTAATCGCATTTTCCTTTTTCGTGTGGTTTTTATATGTTTAGTCATCAATGTTATACTAGCTTCAAAAAAAAAAGAATTAGGAAATTTTCTTTCATTTTTTTTATCCTTCAGAGGGCATTTATGTCGTTTTGGGATTACCAAAGGTTTGGTTAAATTTCTCTGTGAAACATCTGGCCTGGTCTTCTTCTAGAGGGTAGTTTCTTGATAACTTTATTTCTTTTATGGAAATTGGCCTATTAAGCTTTCCATCTCTACTGAGGTCAGTTTTGGTAAACTATTATTTTCCTACGACAACCTTTTAATAGATGAGTTAGTCCCATTCATGTTAATTGAGATAACTATTATATATTTGGTCTCAATCTGGTCATATTTTGTTGAAATTATTGCATGCACATATTATGTATTATATTTATATGGGTTTATATGGTGTGTTCCTTTTGCTTTTTAAAAAATTTCTTTTGGTATTTAGGAAGATTTATCTTTTCATTCTATAGGTTACTTTTGTATTATTATTTTTGTACTGTCTGAAATTTCCTCTATTTTTACTTAATCTTTTACTATTTGAAATCAGTGATACTTTTACAAGTGGTTATATTCTATTTCCCTCTTTTTCTCCCTCCTTTATCCTCTGATTTTTTAAAAATAAATTTGCATCTTTTGATTTTTTTGTCTGACATGTACTGTTAACATGTTATTCTTTTACCTGCAAACTCACTCTTACTTTGGTCTCAGCTATAAAATAACTCTGTGAGATGCTCACTCTTTGGGAAACTCTGGACAAAGTTATTACAGTAATTTTTTGGCTGGATGAAAACTCATCCTCTCCTAGAATCTTCAGGAAAGTATTTCCTGAATACTGGTATATTCCAAATAGTTTTTCCAGGATCTTGATAACTGAAAGTCAGCTTGTCTGTATACAATTTGGTTTACACTTCTTTTCCTTTAGTTTCTTGAAAACGTTACTCGACTATGCCCTTACTTTGTTGTGCCGAGAAGGCTGATGCTGGTTAAATTCTGTTGCTTTTGTAAGTTGTCTGATCTTTTCATTTGGAGGCACTGTTCATTTTCTCCTCTATCTCTGAAGCCTGGTAAGTTTACTAAGTATCTAGAATTGATCTTTCTACATCAGATTTCCCTAGTTTACACTAATAGATTCAAGTTTTCTTTTATTTCTGGAATGTTTTCATGGATTATAGTTCTAAATATTAGTGTTGTTCAGTTGTTTTACTTCTTCAGGAAACTTTTATTTCCTTATTTCACTATCATTTTCAAGGTACTAATGTTTTGTTGTTCTTGTTTTCAATGCCTTTTTATTTGTGTAATTTCTTGGACAACTTAAAAACTTAAGTTTTCATTTCTGATATGCTATTGTCTCTTTCCTCTATTTCTTTCCTAAGTTTTTATCGACTCTCATTTTATGTCTTCCTGCTTTTTAAAATTTAAATTCTTAGATTTTTAAAATTTCTAATTTGAGGTGTTTTTCTTTAGTGCCAAATGCTTTGTTTGAGATATTTAGTTGAATCTGGAGTGGTATGTTAGTTTTCCTCAGCTTTGTGGTTGAACCGTTTTGGAGGGTTTTCATCAGAAGGAAAGCTTTAATTCATATTGTCTGATTGTTCAGTTGTTTTATAATAAGGGCGACAGATTTTTTTCCTATTCCATTCTCCCCCACCCCCACCCCCAGACAGAGTTCTTAGTTCAATAGCACCCTCTTTTGTGCAGTTTCTTCACAGATCATGTTGTCGAAGGTCATGGTGGGGGTAGACAGAAAGGATTGGTATGTCTTGTTTCACCTTCATTTCTGCAAGATCTTTAATTGTCCCCTATTTCCTTATTGCCTCATCTCCAAGGGATACTACCCTGCTTCTGTTCATTTGGCTATTCCCCAGAAGCAATTATTTTTGAAGGCTGCCACTGCTGGCTGCACACTTCCTCAAGTCTTGAGAACCACTCAATACTGATCTGTGCTTAGATTCTGGCATTCATTGTCGCATTTTCTTTCTGGAGGTGATTGCGTTTGTACTTCATCCAATTGCTTTGTTTTTTCCTGTTCTTTTTCAGAGTCCTTAAAGGCTTACCACCTCTGTTCTTTGTATCCTAACTTCCATTAGCAGGAAGGCTGCAGGACTTTGTTGAAATTTCTTTACTCTATTTATACATACTTTGAAGGATGTGGTGTTTTATGACACAGTCATATTGAAGGTGTGAATCCTATATGACTTTATTTGCTCTCTGTGTTGATTTTATGTTTTCTGGGGAGATAACTTTAAGGAAATTCAAAATCAGGTGAATTAGTAATGTTCTTTTTATCTTTCTACCCTTATCAATATTTTGTTTAGTTGTATATCTATTTTATGATAATGCCATTTTATTTGTTTTGTTGTGAGCTACTTAAAATTCTGTGAAGAATGATGTAGAGTAAAAATAAATTACCTTTTAGTATTAAAAAATAACAATAAAAAATGCGCTGCCTTGGAGGTGTTATTTTTTTTTTAAATTCTTTTCTTGTTTTGTATTTTCTTTAATATAGTGAGGTATGAGTAACAGAAGATAAGAAAAAAGAAAAGAGAAAGGAAAAACAAAAGGGAAAGAAGAAAGACTAGAAAAGCAGTGACATTGATCATTTACTTAAGACGACCATGGTTATCTGGATTTGAAAGCAATTTCTTTGAGCTACAGTAGCAGGACTTCAGCACAGATACCTTTGAAAGTGGTTGCTTGTAAGACTTACGCTACTTTGTACTATATTACTCACATCTGTAAGGTCCGGGACATATACAGCATCACAGCTGTATACCTCATATGTTTACCCACGTTAACACAAACCACATATATACAAAACATGCGCTTACTTGTTTTACGTGCTGGAGCTCTTCTGCCAACTGTTTCTTTTGCCTTTCTGATTCAAATAACTTTTCCTATATTCAAAAACCATTGAATTAATAACAAATTACAAAGTATCAATGAGTCTTATTTCAACATTTATAAATTCTTCAAACATCCAATTGCGACAATCTGAAAATGTAGTTCTTAGTCACTTTTCTGGCTTTACACATACCATTTAAAAATAATTAGTTATTTACAGTACAATTGTGATGTAAATGCATTTTCTTTTACTTTGATTAGCCATTTTGTACAATCTCAAAATCTGAG
>PITA01007136.1:44799-94409 GCA_004023965.1 Spilogale gracilis
TTTCTTTTTTTTTTTTTTTTATAGATAATTTTTTTTTTTTTTTTAAGATTTTATTTATTTGACAGTGAGAAACACAGCTAGAGAGGGAACACAAGCAGGGGGAGTGAGAGAGGGAGAAGCAGGCTTCCCGCTGAGCAGGGAGCCCGATGTGGGGCTCGATCCCAGGACTTCCAGGATCATGACCTGAGCCGAAGGCAGTCGCTTAACCAACTGAGCCACCCAGGCGCCCCTGGCTACTGTTTTTCTAATACACCTTGTGCTGGGAAGATTATCCATACAAATGAAGATATGACTAATGTAACCAAAATATAAAATAACAGTTACTATCATAGAATAAATAATATTATGTATGCAAATTAGGTAATATCTTTGGAATTAAAATTTAAGCATATACCCTAAAATATTCAGCTTTTTAAAAATATACCATAAATAAATCCACATTTTATTGATCAAATCAGAAATACTAAGAGTAATTTAAGGACCATTTTATTATGAGCTTAAGTAGAGGAAACGCTTGAAGATTAAATTGAGTGGTAAATATTCATGGCAACACTGCAATGTTTATAAGAAGCATTCTGTTTCCTGGTATATTTCAGCTCATTCTTATCTAAGATATGAAATGAAGGTATATGAAGATAAATTTAATATAGCAATCTAATGAATCTGCCACAGACCAGGAGCCAAGAAACTGCTGGCTCTCATGCTTTTATGCTCTCGTAAGTCACCTTCACTCTGTGTCCCAGTTTTTTTGCATCTGTAAATGGAAAACACATCTATTTTCATTCAGCTCTGCAAAGCAGTAGCAATCTGAACTTTGCAGAAAGGCTTTAAGTTAAATAAAGCCCACAGCATTTTAAAAAAATCATTCTTGTCAAATAAAAATTAGCCACTGGCATCAAATGATCTTGGTTTCATTTTTATTTGTGCCTCAAATCAGACATGAAGAAAAGACATATTGCAAGTGATGAGAGAACACTTATGTGTTCTATAAACTTCGCTGAACAACTTCTGTTATCTGTGTGTGTGTAAGACAAATAGAAATACTGAAGGTACACGTGTTACCTTGAATTAATATTTACTGCTGTGTACACTCTTTTACATGGCCAACCAAGTGGTTCTCAGCCAACAGAGAGGTTTCTGGGTAAAGGAAACTTTACAGAATATGCTGTATCTGGGATTTCAGGTCCTGTCATATTAGGATATGTTTAATTATGTGTCACGGACTTTAAATGTGAACCCTGATTTATTTAAGAGCTCCTGAGGGGAGCTCTGTCTAAATGTTACATAAATGCAATTTAAGTTAAAATTCTAATAGTACTGATATTTATATAAAAACTGAAATATGCCATTAACAATGATAAACATTAAGAAAATGAGAAGATCTGAAAGCCTCCAAAAGTTTATTGTTTTTGTTTTTTTGAGAGAGAGACAGAGACAGGGGGAGGCAGAGAATCTTAAGCAGGCTCCACACCTAGTACAGATCCCAACGTAGAACTCAATCTCACAAACCTAAGATCATGACCTGAGCCAAAATCAAAAGTCCAATGCTCAACAGACAAAGCCACTAAGACACCTCTGAAAGTTCTGATGAACCATAAGATTTAATGGCTTATGCACAGACGAACTTTACCAAGACAGCCATCATTGGAGATATTTTCAAAGAGAATATGAGGAAATTATTGTCAATTTATTCTTAAAACTAAATTTATATTTTTCATTTTTATTCTTTAAGTATTATATCAAAAAATGTAGAAGTGGTTTCAATGTTGTAAAAACGTCTATAAAATATTCTATTAGTAATGGAATGTTTGTACACACTTGGAAGGAACACGAATTGGTAAAGCATTTTGAAGGATAACTTAGTAACATGTATAAAATTTTATGTGCCCATATCCTTTGATAAAGCAATTCCACTCTCAGAAACGTATTCAGTTTGTACTTTTACAATTGCAGAAATTGCCCCACGATACATCTACAAAGCTATTTATGATGGACTTATTTTTAGTAGAGGAAAACTGGATGTAGCCTAAATATTCATCATTAAGGGGGGAGTGCCTGGATGGTTCAGCTGGTTAAGAGTCTGCCTTCAGCACAGGTCATGATCCCAGGGTCCTCACATCCAGCAGTGAGGAGTCTGCTTGAGGATTCTTTCCCTCTTCCTTTGCCCCTTTCCCCTGCTCCTTCATACAAGCGCTCTCTAACAAATAAACAAACAACCCAGGACAGAGCCACTGGATGACAGGAGAACCATTAAGAAAAGACTTTGGCAGGGGACATCTGGGTAGTTCAGTCAGTTAACTGTCTGCCTTTGGCTCACAGACCTCATCCCAGGGTCCTGGATCAGGCTCACTGCTAAGTGGGAGCCTGCTTCTCCCTCTGCCTGCTGCTGACCCTGCTTGCTCATTCACTCACTCTCTCTGACAAATCAATAAATAAAATCCTTAAAAAAAAAGTTTTGGCAGATCTGCACATATTAACTTGAAAAGTAGCCCAAGATATAAGGCCAATAAAGAGAAAAAAGAAATAGGAAGCAAGCTGTAAAAAAGTGTGCAGTGTGAAGAGATTTACATAAAAGTTAAAATGCATATATACATTTATTTTTAGAAATATAATTGGCTGTAGAAAGAAAAAAGTCTCTGAAAGGCTAAACAAGGTGTGTTTAACAATGCCTTCCTTTAGAGTTTGGAATTTAAAAACTAAGGCAGGAAGGAAATTTTTCCTTTTTTGGAGAGGCATAACCTTTGACAAAAATTAAGTAAATAAACACAGAATTTTACTTATTTCAGAAAATAATTTAAAATAATTGAAAAAATATTCTTATGGTGAATTATGTGTAAATCAAGAAGTTTATACTACTGCTTTTCTGGAGACTTGAAAAATATAATGGCTTCTATGAAAATTAGGGTATAATTTAAATTTAATATTCTATTAAAACAGAATGAAAATATATAAAAAGAACCAAAATCTTAAAGTATATTTGAGCATGCTGTATATCTTCTTCTCTTAATCATATTATCTTAATTCCAAATGTTATGTTACCAAAATGAGAGACCTCTGAAAACATGCCCATGAACATGAAAAAATGTATTTCTCAGTGAACATTTAAGGATCCAAAATTGTCATGGCTTGCTTTGCTGACTCTTCTAATCTTTGTTGGTTTCTTATCCTTGCCACCAATACCAGAACAAAAGGTGTGAGAAGTAGCCAGATGTACAGGGATGAGCAAAGACCACCATCTACACTGAGTCTTTTACACGGGTATTGGGAAATAAAAGTAATAAGTATGTAAACAACAACAACAAAAAGGACTCTTTAAAAGCCTGCTGAATTAATGAATTATAAAATATTTTATATTAATACGAACACAAATAATATCATATTTGGTAATTAATAATATTCTTCTGTGTCTTTTTTCTTAGGAAATGTAAGGAGGTGAAATTGGAGATTACCTTGAGTGTATTCACTTCCTCCAAGGCATCATTTCTTTCATGCTTAAGCCTTTCTACTTCATCTGCCTCTAAGGAATCACACGGAAGAAGCTGTCAATATTAAAACATCAGAAAAAAGTTATGCATTAGATGCTAATTGTGAGAAGTAGCATAAAAATCCTTTTTGATGCGTGTTCAGTTTTTGCATTTTAATAAAAAAATTATTTTCTTACTTTAAAGTCATCTGATTAGATAAAAGAGAATGTTAAAGCAATCTGGGGTAACTTGATTTAATCTTGAGTTTGCATTGCTGTTATTTATAATAGAATCTAGGCAATTATAAGGTATACATACCTGTTGTCACCTTTATGTCATCAATTTTAACAATATAATTTCCCTTAAAAGTCCAAATTCTACAATTGTGTTCATAATGTCAAAAAAGACTATGAGTTATCAACATAAACTATTCCCCAAAGATATCCACCCCAAGTACATGGTATCTGAGGCTAACAAAAACTGGACACTATCAACCAAGAGAGTTTACGTGAATCCAGTAAAAGTCACTGACTGATTCCACACCTTGTTTTAACTAAATGAAAAGCAATGTTAACAGCCAAGAAGCTTACAAAGATTCCTGCACAGAAACTGTGGACTGAAGGTAATAATAGTAATTCATGCACAGGTCAACAACCATCACCACAAAATAGCAGAGATGGTAATTCCTCTTCTCTTACTGCTAGCATGGTCTCCCTGACAGTTAAATACAAGGTAAAAAAATACAAAAAACAATGACAATCTAATCAGAGATAAAAATCCAAGTCTAATTACAGCCATCTTAAATGTATAAATTATAACAGAACTAAAACAATGTATAGAAAATGTAATTTAAAGGACTATGTGGAGAAAATGATTGCTTTATAAGTATGGGCTTAAGGCAGAGCACTTCAGACAGGAGAGATGAATGCAGAGCAACAAAAGATAATAAAAATAATTAATGATAGGAAAGCTTACAGGTTAAGCTTCTGCCCTTGGTTCAGATCATGACCCCAGATCACTGTTGGGCTCCCTGCCTGCTCCTCCCTCTTCCTCTGCCCTTCCCACTGGCCCCCCACCTCTCATGGCCGTGCACACTCTCACTCTCTCTAATATACAAAGAAAATCTTCAAAAAAATAATTAATGGTATCAACATTATGAACTTACTAGGAGCAGATATATTGCTAAGGGCCATATACATTCAATATGATATCCTTCCTATAACCTCGTTTCACAGGTAATAAATGGCCTTTCTGAGATTCCCACAGAGGTCTGACCTTAGTCTATGATTTTTACTAACCGCCTAACAGAAATCATGATGGAGTAGATTTGATAAATTCAGGTTTGATTTCTAAATCCTACCATAACTGAAGTAGGAGTCATTCCTCAATTTGGGAGAAGAAATATTTTTCCCACACATTACTGGTTCCTTTGGTCCTGATAGCTACCTTTGGGTATCTATGGACATTTGTTTCACAATTTACATCATCATATCATCTTTGTCTGTCTCTGTTACTGTACTCTTTCAGGAGTACTCGACACACACAGAATTCATTCTTATACTGTTTAGGATTAGTTTTTACCACACTTTCAAATTCCCAAAGTACATTTTACTGGGTATTAACTAAGTTTGCACAAAAGCCAAACTGAGTGGTAGTGATGGTGATAGCTGACCCTGTGGTCAGGTAAATTTGAGAAATGTAGGATTTAGAAAAAAATGAACTTTCTTTCCTGCAGGGCTTCCAACATCCTTAATATGCTAATGAGCACCTTTAATATCCCCAAAGGAAATAAAATCTAATAACTTGTTGCTTTTCCTCAAGTTATTTGACCATACCCCTGACCGCCACACCTTTATTTATTTTGTGGCATCTCACTGGACTAATGTCTACAAATACAAAGTGTTCTGGGACACACTGCTACTCAACATTCAGATAAGCTCATTGTTATCTTGCATGCTATCTAAATGTGAAATACACAGAATTCAAAAGTTTAAGAATCTAGAGAACAGAGCTAATTATATATACATATATTTTTTTTACTAAGTGAAATTATAGACTGGGATTTTAGGGATGCAATTATAAACTTTTGAGCTGAAAGCATGAGGGCAAATAATGCAGAAAAAGGTGTGTGGTACCATTTTAGGAGGCAAAACACTAGGTTTGAGCAATCACAGAACAAACTATGGCTTCAAAACAAAACAAAACAATGTGTGTTATAATGCTATTGCTACTTTAGGCTAAGCAGTGACAACTTATAGCCAAAGAACTGGTCATAGACGGTACCTGTGAATTCTGTGAAATGCCTCTCTGTGCTTGGTCATATGTTAAGAGTTCGAATATGCTTCAAATAAGCAAGCAGTTGATGAAATAAATTGTTGCTATTTAATCTCAAAGGATTGCAGACAGATAACTCTTTTCTAATGTCCTTCCAGTTCCTGGACTTTACCCTTACCTTCTTCCCCTCCTTTCCTGCCTGATTCTCCCAGTATCATTTGTGACTCTCAGGTCCTCTGACTTCTGAAACACTCTGTAAATAATATTGTAAATCATTTCCGCTCTATTCTGGATAGCTACTATTCTACTGGTCTCATTCTGAAACTCAATTCATCTTCAACAGAACAATAACGTCTGTTTCAGGTAAAAAAAAATTTTTTTCTCGATGAAAGCTTTCCATTCCATACCCATTCAATTACCTCTTTTCCTTAAAGTTTCTGTATATTCCTTTATTTTCTCCTTCCTTTCTCTTGCTCACTGCTTTACTTCTTAAAATTTGCTTAATAAATTCCCTTCCCCACATTTTGAAAATAATTATGTTCAATGTCACTAGTTAACCTAGTATTTGGCAAAATAAATGCACCCTTCCATCAACGTTCTTGTTTCACATAACATTGCTTAAGCCATGTGTCCTTGAAATTTTCTCTTCCCTAGGTCTTTGATATACCACTACCCTGCCTAACCTTCAGAATATCTAGACTGTTTCTAATGACTCATGATCCCGGAGACCTGGGATCGAGCCCCACATTGGGCTCCCTGCTCGGCGGGAAGCCTGCTTCTCCTGCTCTCACTCCGCCTGCTTGTGTTCCCTCTCTGGCTGTGTTTCTCTCTGTCAAATAAATAAAATCTTAAAAAAAAAAAAGGAAGAGTGGAGGTTCCCCAAAGTTTGTTCCTTTCTCCCTTTTTCTTTACAAGCTCTCCCTGAGTGATCACGTTCACTGCCATGCTTCAATGATCACCCTCTAAATCATTCCCCAATCCTCCTTTGTATCCAACTTCTTATTTCCAATGGCCTTTTGGTTATTTACACCTGTCAACATATTAAATTTACTCTCTAAATTCCAATTATCATCTTTTCCACTTTTTCAATTTCCCTACTTCTACTGACAGCCATCCTACTATTAATGATCCAAATCAAAACTCTGCAGTTATCTCTAACTCTCTTGGTTCTTACACCCAAATGCAAGTCTTCATGGGGATATACTTGTTGTTGTTAGTAAATATCATACATCTATCTCTCTATTCCTTCCCATTATCTTTACCTTCACCAGTTTAGTCCTTCATATTCCATATTTGAACTCTTTCCTTTGCCCTCTATTTAAGCTGCTTACCACCAGTTTCATTCCCTTCCAAGATAACCAACACTACAAGATTACCATTTCTAATCATTCTGATCATGTCACAATTCCCTAATGGTGCTTCACTGACTACTAGTAAAGTACATACTCCCCCCCTCCTTTTTTTTTTTTAAGATTTTATTTATTTGACAGAGAGAAACACAGCCAGAGAGGGAACACAAGCAGGGGGAGTGAGAGAGGGAGAAGCAGGTTTCCCGACGAGCAGGGAGCCTGATGTGGGACTCTATCCCGGGTCTCTGGGATCATGACCTGAGCCAAAGGCAGTCGCTTAACCAACTGAGCCACCCAGGCACCCCTAAAGTACATACTTCTAAGTGTAGTATTTACCCTTTAAGGCCTAACTTCCTTCACTGATCTGCATGTACTCACTTACCTTAAAAAAAACAAAAAAACAAAACTAGATTACTCTCTGCTTACCATCACATCATATATACATATATTTTTATACATGCTAATTCTCTTATCACTTTCCGGCCACCTCTTAAGCAGATAAAATCCTGCATATCATTTAAAACTCACTGAAATGTCAAGTCTTTTATGAATCTTCTCTGAAGATTTTGAGCTGTCAGTACTATGGCCTTATCATGCAAAGCTACAGTTTGAGCAGCTACCACAATGCCATCCACTATATATATAGTTGTTCAATGTATATGTCTCATGTTTTACAGAGGAGTCTGTATACTGCTACATATAGTGAGAAATGCCTTTTCTATCATGACCCTGGTATAAGAAACATTACTCAGTCACACACAATTGACTGTGGTATTTTCCACTTTATTCTCTCACTTGTTAAAATGGGGGTTGTGATACACCAAATTGATTTAGCAAGAAACCAAACTGTGAAAGGTCTACTTTAGGGAATTTACAGTGTTCTCACTGTGATTTTAAGATAATCCCTGTATGATATTTAATTAGGATGGTAAACCCACCATATTATTATGATAGACTCTAGTCTGCTGTTGCTAAGTTTAGAATTCTGCTACATCTAGATTTCAACCTTGCTTTTCTGTATGTAAACTTGCCCCAGCTGCAGGTGTAGCACAGTGTGAAATTTTTAATATAGCAATGATTAGAATCACAGTAAGCAAATTACATTTTTAGACCTAAATGCTGTTATTATTTCAAAATCATAAGATTTTTTTTTTATTAACTAAACAAAAGTAAGACTGACTTAGACTGACTCAGCAATTCTTCCTTCTTAAAACAGCATCACAAGATACTAAGACAGGTGAAATGATGAGCAAAAGAAGCTTGTCAAAAGAGTATATATTGTGTGATTCTATTTATAAGGATGTTCAAGAATAGGTAAAAGTAATCTACACTAATATAAGTCAGAAGGGTGATTCCATTGTAAAGGTGGGAGTGGTAGCCAACTAGGACAAAGTGGGTGCAGTAGAGTCTTGGAGTGGTGATTATACACGAGATACTAATAGAAATGCATCATGTCATACACTTGAGACTTTTACACTTTACAGGGTGTCCATGCTTCAGCAAAAATATTTTTAAAAAATAAATTAAGGAAAAGACAAGCCAGAAAAAGGAAACACAAGTAAAAAACAACCATCCCTAACAGATGGATTATAAGATTTGACTGTTGTTTGTGACAAGACGGTTGAGGAGGTAACCATAGTGGAATTTCCCCACTCTCACAGACTGTCAGCCTCCTCAACCACAGATCAATTGATACTTCAGATGAAGCACTGTCGTGTTTTTTTCAACAACAAAAAAGTGTAGGAATGCTAACACAACAATAAGATATTTTTCATTTGTTTCTGATGAGCTACTTGACAAGCAGTGATTTTTATAGTATTTTTCAAAGTGTGGTATATGACCCACTAGTGAATTTGAAGTCCAAATAATTAATGAAATAGAACTGATTATTAAATAACAATACAACGATATGGAAAATACAAATAAACTACTCTGAGCCTTTGTTTCAATCATATTTGTGAGTGTGGTGAAGTAAAAGGTATTAGTATGGATTCAAGTGAAAAAAAAAAAGGCAACATTTTATGGGGATATCTTCTACATATTGACAAGCAGAACACAAAAAAGGAAGCCTTATAAACTGATATAATGACAATTGCACAACATTTTGATCTGAAGCCACAAACAGGAAATTACTGGCATGCAGAAGACCCTGCAAAATTACAATTAGCACTTGGCTTTTGTCATCAAAGTATCACAGACTTAATACACTCTTATCTGCCCTAAAATCATTGGCTAGAAAGGAAGTAAATTACTAATTTGGAGCACCAGTATTTTTTGCAGCTAAGCAACCTTTGCACGCTCACCCAAAGTTCTCTGAATTCCCCATTTCTCTTATGTTGTAAGCCACCCAATCCCCACTGTTGCCTTTCCTCATCAAAAGTGGGGACAGTAGCTTTGAGAACTGTTTGGCAGTAAGAAAACAATGCTCTGCTGTCAATGTTAGGTAGGAAAATACATAACACCTGAAACAAGAAAAACAGTGCTCTTACAGGTTCAGTTTTCCTACCTCAAATGCCACTAAATCAGTTCTGATAATTCAGTGCCTCCATTCTAGGGCACTGAGTGATCCCCTGAAGGTTTCCAAATAACTCAATTATGGGAACTCTCATTTCAGTGACAGGAACTCTAATTTATTGTTCTTGTGACTGCAAAATGGAATAGTCATTTTGGAAGACAGTTTGATGGTTTCTTATAAGACTAAACATCTTCTTATCATATGAAGCAGCAATTGCTCCTTGGTATCTACCCAAAGGAGCTGAAACTTATGTTCACACAAAACCCTTCATATGGATGTTTATGGTATCTTTATTTACAATTGCCAAAACTTGGAAGCAACAAAATGTCTTTCAATAAGTAAATGGATACAGTGATACATTCACATAATGAAATATTAATCAGCACTGAAAAGACATAAAAAGATATGGAGGACCCTTAAATGCATCTGAAAAGGCTACATACTGTATGACTCCAACTATATGACATTATAGAAAGGGCAAAACTATGAAGACAATAAGAGGATCAATGATTGCCAGTGTGAGGGATGCAGGTGGGGAGAGATGAACACGCAAAGCACAGAAGTAAAATCAGAGCAGTAAAAATACTATGTATGACACCATAATGATGGATACATGTCATTATACATTTGTCCAAACTCACAAAGAACATACCGCACCCAGAGTGACCATAATGTAAACTGTGAACTTCATGTGATAATGATGTGTCAGTGCAGGTTCATCAATTGTAACAATGTACCACACTCTGGTGCATGATGTTGATAACGAAGGGAGCTGTATATGTGTTGGGATCTAAGGCAGGTAGGAAATCTCCCTACCTTCCCCTCAGTTTTGCTGAGAACCTAAGACTGCTCTAAAAAATGAAGTCTTTAAAACAAAAAAAAGACACCATTTATTATAAGGGCAAAAAAGTGAAAGGTAACTAGAAATAAATCTAACAAAAGATTAATAAAGTTTGTATTGGGAAAAATTGATCATATGTAATATTTGCTATTCAAGAAGATAAAATTAAAAAGACGTGTTTGCAAATAGGAAGACATATTTATAAAGATGTTGTTTCTTCCCAAATAATCTAGAAATTTAGTATAGTAAGTTTTTCGCTAGACCTTATTTGGACAAGAAAAATGATTAGCCAAAGCAGTATTTAAAAAGAAGAACAAAGTGGAAGAATGCATTATTAGATATCAATACCTACAAAGCAAAGTAGTACTAAAGAATCTAAAAATGTCCACACAAATACGGAAATCTTATAAATAACAGAACTGGACTGCAAATAATTCAACCATTGAAATGTGAATTTATATTTAAAAAATTACCTTTATGAAAATAATTGATCAGAATTTATATATTTATATTTTTGTCTGGGTACCAATAAGTAGAATTATTACTCAATTCAGAAGAAAATTTTAATGTCAGAGCTTATGAATACAGTGAATTAAGACAAATACATTTATCTAAATTTTTTGCAACAGAATAACACAGTGATCAATGACTTTTTTTAATGACTGATTTTTAAGTATACTGTATTCTTGAAATTATAATATATCAAGGTAACATTCTAAGGTAATACAGAATAAAAATAAAAGCAGAGAAAAAGGAAAGATGATAAATTTCTGAGAATAAAAATTCATGAGTATATTTTCTTTTTTTTTTTTTTTTAAGATTTTATTTATTTGACAGAGAGAAACACAGCCAGAGAGGGAACACAAGCAGGGGGACTGAGAGAGGGAGAAGCAGGCTTCCCGCCGAGCAGGGAGCCCGATGTGGGACTCGATCCCGGGTCTCCGGGATCATGACCCGAGCCGAAGGCAGTTGCCCAACCAACTGAGCCACCCAGGCGCCCCGGTATATTTTCTTTTAAATAAAATGATTATGGGTAGCAAAAACTATAGTAGTTAGATTCCGTTAGATACATTTAAAGGTTATGTAACAGTTTTTTCTTTTTTTAAGAAATATTTATGGTCATTGGAAACCAAATCAAAACACCAATGAAGAGAAAAGTGGTATCATCTTATGATTAGATTGACCTGATTTTAAGGCAGGAAACATTCTGGAGATGAAGAGATTCAATGTCCTGTTAGGATACAACAATTCTAAAATCATACATACCTACAATATAGCCTATGATATGAAAAGTAAAAATGAGCAGAGCTAAGGGAAATTTTAAAATGAAATGCCTCTTGCTCAATAACTGAAAATAAAAGAAGATAAAGAGTAAGGAAATAGAAAATTCGAAAAAAAAAAAAAAAAAGGAAACAGAAAATTTGAACAACATGATTAACAACCTTGACCTAACTGATCTACAGGGAGCATTGTACTCACTTCAGTGCAGAAGAGACATGCTTTTCAAAATATGGGAACTATTTCATAAAATTAACTATATGCTGGATATATGGTCAAAGGAGTAATACCACGGAGAATGTGTTTCTGACTTCAAGTAGAGACACTAGAAATCAGCAATCAGAAGGGAACTACATAACTAGAAAATGTCTAAAACAGTTCAAAATAAGGGTCAAAGAAGTAATGACAATGGAAATATTAGATAATGATAATTAAAATATGATCTATAGAAACTTGTGGGTGTGCTAACTTTGTAAAAATTGTGTAATATCATCTGTGAGATAAAGAGTAGTATCGCTTAAAATACGTCAAAAACCTAAAAAAAATGCCATGTGTTTTTTTTAACTAATTTTATTATCTTGAGGAAAGGAAAAATTTTCTAGGAAGATATCCATTAATAGAATTATTCAAGAAAAGGACAAAAACTTGAATAAAATAACCTTAGAAGGTATTTAAAGGATAGGACATATCTCTTCTTCCAAAAAGACCTAGGCCTAGACCATCTGTCGTATGAAACATTTTCAAACCTTAAAGGAACAAATAAAGTTTCTATTATGTAAGCTGTTGCATAAAAATAGAAACGGCATAAATTTTACTTACAGTTTTAATTGTTTAAATAATTTTTAAATAAGTAGATATATTGTAAACCTTATTTATTGTGGTGCCTGGGTGGTTTGTTGAGCGTCTGCCTTCAGCTCAGATCAAACCCCACATCGGGCTCCCTGCTCGGCGGGAAGCCTGCTTCTCCCTCTCTCACTCCTCCTGCTTGTGTTCCCTTTCTAGCTGTGTTTCTCTCTGTCAAATAAATAAATAAAATCTTTAAAATAAAAAAGTAAATTTATTAAATAAGATAATGCTAGCTTCTTTTAAAAATTAAAAAATGTAAAATTGCTCAGCTATCATGAAAAATTTTTTTGGTCACTTTTGCAGCTCCTTTTCCAACAGTAATTTGGAAAAAAGTTAAGTTTGTGGGAGAGACAAAAAAATGCAATTAGCTTAAAATGTCTATCTAGAAAACCCAAGACAACTGGAAAACAGCTGGAATAGGGAGTTCAATAAGGTGGCACTGTACAAAATACCCACTCAAAAATTAGTATTTTGGGGCATCTAGCTGACTCAGTTGGTGAAACATGCAACTCTTCTTGATCTTGCGGTTCTAAGTTCTAGCCCCACACTGGGTGTAGGGATTACTTAATAATAAAAATTTTTTAAAATTAATATATTTGCTAATTATCTATTAGAAAATATATTGGTTAAAAAAATCCCATGTCCAATAGCAACAAAAACTACAGCATACCTATTCCGACTAACAAGAAATATTTAAGACATATATGAAGCAAGATACAATTTTCTCTTCCCAAACTATCAACAAATACCTAAATGAATGGAGAAATAAACCATGTTCATCTCTCCCAAACCACTTTCTAAATTCAATGCAATATTAATTTAAGAAAGTCCTAATTAAATTTTTATTACCATGGCAAAAATGATTCTAAAGATCATCTAGAAGATCAAAACCAAGAAGTTAAAAAGAAAAAAAAATAAGGACTTAGCCTACCACACAACAATGAACCTAGAAATATATGCCTGGAATAATTAAAATAGTAATGTACTGGCAGAGAGAAACTGATCAATGGAACAGAGTAGTGTTCAGTAGAACAGATCTGTGTAATAGAGATTTAGTATAGGATAAAGTTTGTAATTCAGATTAGTGGCAAAAATGAAGAAAGATAGTTACTAAGTTCATGATGGTGGAACAAGGGCAAGTCATTATCCATTTGGGGCCCTAACTCATGCATAGACAAGAACAGATTTTGAGTGAATTAAATACATAAATTGGGAAGACCTTCCTGAATGATATAGTAAGACAGAAACTCCATAATGAAAAGGAATGAAAAACTTGATCTATAAATATAAATGTCAAAGTTCTTTTTTTTTTTAAGATTTATTTATTTGAGAGAGAGAGAGAGAGAGAGAGAGAGAGAGAGAGAGAGAATAAATAGGGGGAGGGGCAAGGCTGAGGGAGAGAGAGAATCCTCAAGCAGACTCCCCGAAGAGTGTGGAGTCCAACATGGGGCTCAAGCCCAGGACCCCGAGATCATGACCTGAGCCAAAATCAAGAGGAAGATGCTTAATTGACTGAGCCACCCAGGCACCACTAAACGTCAGAGTTCTGTAGAACCAGAACAAATGACTTGTAAAGTTAACATACTTCACAATTACATTTTATATAAAGCACAAAAAAGGCGAAAGAGGAGGCAAAAGAATACCTAAGATCATGACCTGAGCCAAAACCAGGAGTCGAATGCTTAACCAACTAAGGTCACACAGGTGCCCCGTCCCTCATGTTGATTAAGATGCTGACGTACGAGGATGGTTCAGACTGTAAAATTTCAGTACACTTATGGGTACTCTTCTGTGATAAATTTAGGGAAGAGTAGCATAAGGAAATACTGAGAGTGGAGGAACAGAAGAGATTGAGATGAAATTTTATTTTTGATTTTAAATTAATCTGTGTTTTCTCTATTTATTAAGAAGCATATATTATTTGCGTAATTTTTTTAAAGTGAAAAATGAAAAAAGGCTACATATATGACATATAACAGTCAAGACTTATGATGCAAGCACAATCAAGACATTTCTATAAGGCACACCCTACCTGTGAATCTAATATGCTGGAAATTTCACGTGTACTGACACTCACTTCATCCAACTGCAAGCAAAACAAGTTTCTGGCAACCTGGACAAAGTCTGAAATGGAATACACTTCAGTAGGAACACAGCATTTAACCTCATCTAAATACATCTTACCTTTTCTAAATGAAGTTGAAGCCATACGTTGTACCTAACACGTCAAATGTAACTTACTTTTCAGTGGATTACCTTAAAGTGGTATTAACTGAAGTGACAGATAAATACAACCTCAAATAAAAAGGGAGGGATAAGCTGGTTTTAACTTAACTCAGTTAACTTTGCTGGGGTTAATAAATCAGTTAAGATAAAAACAAAGAGCATACATATCACAGGCATATCTATTTCTGCAACTCTTTTATCATGAGCAAGAACTTTCTCTGAAACAGGACAATATTGTGACTTACAGCTTTTCTAGCTAGAGCCAGAGGTGTAGTAATAATAACAGCAGGAGCTAATGTTTAGAGAACAGCCTCTGTGTTGGCACAGTGCTTTGCTAGTTCATCCTCCCAACAATTCTCTGAGGCAGGTCCTCCTATACTCTCCATTCTATACATGGCAGCTAAGGCAAGTTAACTCGCAAGCTTCCCATGGCCATATGGCAAGTAAGTAGCAGAGCAGAATTCCATTTAAGGTCTGACTTATGTCCACATGTCTGGTGACCCTTGGCTATGAGTTCATATTTAAGAAGAATCACGACCAAAATGCTGATTGGAAATTTTGTGTACATAACTTGCCTTGTCATCTGGCCAGTTTCACTACAGAGCAATCGGGGCCAACTGACATTCTGGCGCAGCTTCCTCAGCAAGAATCTTACAGTCTCTTGCCTACAGAATATAAACATGACTGCAAAGTTCACCAAGCAATCTGGGCGTGTGTTGTGATAACTAACCACACACTCCTCCAAATTCCCTGACTGCTGGCAACTATAGGTTCAGAAGCGCTCTGGTTTAATTTTTCAAGAGAATATACTTCTTTTCTTTGTAGGTATAAGGAGCTGTTATATCCTGGACTGCTTGAGAGGGGCCGGATAACAGTTTGATAAAAACTTCTTAGATTCCTAACAACCCTATTTAAAATGCCCTGACTACTTCAAAAGTACCGGATACTTTTAATGCCTAAGCCTTTTCAGGGGCAAATCAGCTTGTTTCCCATTTTTTCCCCTTCACTTTAGATACTTGGGTTCTTTTTGCTTCTATTTATCAATTCATTGACTCTCCTCAACCACGTTCCGTCCTTATATATCATGGTTTTGGTAACACATGCAATTCTGTTTTCTGTTCTCCTCCCTACCTGGGGTAATTTTCAAAAGGAGAGGAAAGCAAATGAATATTTTTCTATCACTTTGAAATAAAAAGTGATTCTTTTTTTAGCAATACAGACACTTTAAAAATGATACAATGTTGCATCTACTATATAAGAAAAAAATTAAACACTGAATGTTATCAATGATATATAAAATTGTTATATTCAAACATTACTAGTAGTAGAACAAATATATTATATATTATAAATATATATTTATACATATATTTATATATATTTATATATATAGACTTATTTATACTTTCAGCTACTGAGAAACCATCAAAATTCCGAAAAATAGAAAGGCTTAATATTATAGTATATCAACTAAGTATGTCGATATTATGCTAACTTTAATAAGAATAATTAATAAGAATAAGAGTAATTATAAAGCATCATAAAAATACTCTCAGTAGCTGGAAAAAAAGTACGAAATTTCACAGCAGTGGAATCAGAACTTCTATATTTTATGTTGTTTCTTTTGTTATTACTAAAGAAATGTTTATGCAATAAATAAGAAACAGAGAAGGATAGAATGATAATATTTTAGAGCTGGAAGATTCTAGGAAAGTCTTCTTTCTGCTGACCCAGCCAGGCCAGTAATTCTAGACCACATTTTAGGGTACTGACTAAGGAACTTGAAATAGATGTGGTATTATTTTTCCCCCTCTCCTTTAAAGAAGATGCCCTCTTAATGAAAATAGGTCACCATAACTCTCCCACCAAGCTTCTGTGAAGACACAACATGACAAACCTAATATTACCTCCAAAAGACACTGTCCCCTTTGGGTCTACTGGCACTTGCTGTCTCAGGGCTTGATGTTGTTCCTTTGTGGGCTGAATTCCAAGATAATCTAGAGCCTGGAAGGAAAAGGACTCATGTGAAGTAATTTTTCAAATCTCTGAAGAATAAAACTTTTCATTACAACTTTATTTTACAACCTAGTGAAAAGAATATCAGAAATGAGGACCAGAATTACATGACCAGAGAAAATCTGTTGACTACTTATGGATTAATTTTCTATAAACTATTAGCTTCCCAATTCTACCACCACTTCAATTTTTTTTGTGTGTGGTTTGTTTCTTTTCTTTTTTCTTTTTCTTTTTTGCAAGACTAGCACTTTGGGTGATGCCAAATTTATGAGCATAGCCCTAGAACCAAAACTCAATTTCTTAGTTTAAAATATGTGATTATGGCAGAAGAAAAAATAGCAAGGAAATTCTATTAAATCAGATTAAACATTAATTTCTACAAGTAACATTACAAAACATGGATATTTTGTTAATATACTTGAGACTAAAACTAAAGTTGTTAGGAATTGGGTTAAATACAAAATATTCTAATTTTAAGTCATTTATAGGCAGTCTTACGCAAATAATAAAATAGAAAGTTTTCTCTGGAACCCACCTCTGTTCCTTTTTTTCCTTTTCTCTACCTTCTTTTAGTACCCAAAGCAGATTAAAAATTCAGAGATGGCTTGTTGTATTCCAACGTTCATTCTCTTTTTGTTCTAGAAACATTGCCACAAGCCCACTTTGAAGTGGGACTTGAAGCCATGGGACTGACTATGTATTGGCCAAGGATATCGAGGGTGAAATATTGTGGGATCCTTCTAGGAAGTTTCCCAAAAGTAGGTGTAGACTATTCTTGTCCCTTTTCCTTCACTCTTTAGGCTTAGTTTAAAAAGAAAAAAGATGGAAGGAAGGAGGAAACAGAAGAAGGACGAAAGGATAGAAAAGTAGAATTAAAGTAGTCATCTTGGTTCATGAGCAACTTCAATAAAGATGGTAGAGCAGAAGACAGAGCATGTGTCCCTGACACTGGAGAATCCCCAGGTCAGCCCTGGATTACATACTTTAAGTGTTCTTTTGGGGGTGAAAGAAATAAATTTCTAATGGAAACCACTGTTATTTTAGGTTCTCCTGCAGGTTTATATATAGCAAAACCTCAACCTAATGCAGAGAGCCGGACTAGATGCCCTATTACTGGATTCTGGCAAGAATGTACTTTGTGTCAATCCTATTAAAACTAAAAAGTAGATAAATTTTAGTATTGGTAATTGTTCCTTGTAAATGTTCCCCTCCTTTGCAATCTGCTCATTCATCACTACATTCACCAAATATTTATTTAGTGCTTACTATTTCAGGCACTATACTATGCAAAGGGAACACAAAGAAGATACAGTTATCCACAAAGAGTTATGGTCTCTAGGGTGAGAACAACATGTAAATAAATGTAACTAGTGCAATACACAATTTAATACAAATATGTAGAGGATATACTGAGGCAAAAGCATACCCATTAATGTATAGGTGGCCAGGCACAGTGAAAAGAGGAGACAAGGAAATGGAGATTAGGAAAGATTCGTAGATTCATTCAAGAGTGATTCTACAGCTTAGCTAAGCATCATCTTCCTGCTCTGTCTACATGGTCATAAATATCTGCCTTGTATAACATGGAATAATGGTTTTTAACTTTTGGTGTTGTTTCCCCTTCAGTTATAAAAATGCTCTAAACACACAGACACACAGAGAAAGTGAATAATACAAAGAACATCCGTGTACTCAAATACTCATTGGTAGTTGCTTGAAATTATATATAATTTTAAGAAATGAACATTGTAAGACTTGGTTGAAAACTTTCTCTGTTGTTATTCGGTAGGAACAACTATCCTAAGGTTGGTGTACGCTTTCCGTCCATGATCTGACACCATTACTACATGTATTCCCTAATGTTATGTACTCCTATGCACTTAAAATTTTACATCAATAGCATACGACAAACATTATAAATTTACAAATTATTTGTTCACAAATTATTTTTATTTTTACCTCACTGTTATGATTTCATAATTGCTCAATATTCTTGTCTGTGAAACTAGCTCACTTAACTTTAAATGGTATGCCACTGTACAAATACAAATTATACACTTCCTGATTGATGGGCTTTTATCATTACTCCAACTTATTTTTTATTAAAAAATTATACATATTTCCTTGTATGGAGGTGTGAAAATTTCTCTACATTATATCCCTAGAAGAGGAAATGCTGAATCATATGTATTGCGTATATATATATATATAGAGAGAGAGAGAGAGAGAGAATGTCAACTTTAGATATTGTAAAATTACTCTCCAAACTGGTTGTAGCAATTTACACACCACTAGCATAAGACCTATTTTTCTACATTCTTAAGAGCATTTGTTGTTTTCACATTTTAAAATTTTGTCAACATGTTGAATATGAATTGGACATTGTTAAATTCCCTTAGTTACAAGTGAGATTAAACTTCTTTTACATGTTTATTAGCCATGTTTTTGACTCATAAAACACTTAGCAATATGTTTTAAATTTTCACACACAGTTTTGAGAAGTATTTTTTGCTAGTGATTTCTAATTTGGTGTCATTCTCCCAAATATGAAAACAAAAAGTGTCTCTAGACATTGTGAAATGTTTTAAGGCAAAAAAAAAAAAAAAAAAAGCACTCCCCTGCCCCTGAGAACTATTGTTCCAGAGACAAACACTATTAATACTTTGGTGTATAATTTTCTAATTTTTTCTACAAGTACAGTATCTAAATGTTAAAGATACATAAATTATGTATTTATTTATAGCAATTATACCATACAGTGTTAAATGTTTTCTTAAAAATTATCAATATATCATAGTTTTCTAGTCTGTACATTTTTGCATCTTTTGCATACTTTTTGAAACTTCTGTAATAGTGCATTCAAGTATATATATTTCAATTAGCATTCAAGTATATATATTTCAAATTTTGAATGTAACAAAACATTATAAAAGAAAGTCCTTTTGAACTTTTCCCAAGAAGTACTACCTCTCATACATTTGGTTTAATATTCCTGAGTATTTTATTATATAATATTTGGTATGTATATTTAAAGCAGGACAATAACATAAAAATTCCATGGATATATTTAAGATTTACAAAACTGCCAATAGTGCTGAATTCATGTCACTTACTCCTGTCTTACTATAGAAGAGGTAACCGCTACTATTGAACTGTGGGATTATCATGACTTATTTTAAGATGGCTGGTCACATACATAGGTATCCTTAATGTGTTATTTTGCTTTACTATGCTTAGCTTCATAAAAACACTGCGGGTAGTCATAATTCTGAAAGTTGCTTTTTTTCAACCTACAGAAAGGTTTCATCGTTCATCCATATATGCTATTTTAACATCAGCACACTCATTTTCACTGATAAATACCCGATTAGATGAATACGCCACAATTTATTCATTCACCTTCCAGCACACTGGGGTTTTCTGCTTACCAGGAATGTAACAATGAACATTCTTGTATACATCTACTCTAGCATCTGGATACAACGTTCTTTAGGGTGTATATTCAGGAGAAGTACTGGTGTGTCTTTTTTGATTGATTGTAGCACTTTAAAAATATTTTGGATAGCAGTATTTTATGTTACGTGTATTACAAGTATTTTCTCCCAGTTTTTAGCACAGTCATTTACTTTTCTATTTTCTTCATGGAGTTCTTCATGGACAGTTTCCAGGCATGTTTGCATATAATATATATTTTATATAAATATATGATAGGGTGTCTGGGTGGCTCAGATGGTTAGGTGTCCAACTCTTGATTTCAGCCCAGGTCATGATCTTAGGGTCGTGAGATGGGAGTCCTGCATCAGGTTCCATGTTGGATGTGGAGCCTGCTTAAGATTCTCTTTCTCCAGGATGAATACTCAACTTTTATAGCAACATGGACTGGATTGGAGGTGATTATGCTGAATGAAATGAGCCAAGCAGAGAAAGTCAAGTATCATATGGTTTCACTTACTTGTGGAGCATAAGGAGTAATATGGAGGACAGTAGGAGAAGGAAAGGAAATGGGAAGTAGGGTAAATCAGGGAGGGAGATGAAATATAAGAGACTTTGGACTCAGAAACAAACTGAGGGTCTTGGAGGGGAGGGGGTAGGGGAATGGGTGAGCCTGGTGGTGGGTATTGAGGGCATATATTGTATGGAGAACTGGGTGGGGGGCATAAACAATGAATCTTGAAACACTGAGAAAAAAATTCTCTTTCTCCTTTTCCCTCTGCCACTCCCACTCCTCTTTCTCAAAAAAACCCAAAGTGTATAAATGATAAATTTGAAATTTAAAACAGATTGTCTCTTGGGGAGAGGGAGAGGTGTATATGATCAAGAAGAAACACATAGGCAATGTCAAAAATTCTGATTCTGGGGTCGCCTGGGTGGCTCAGTTGGTTAAGTGACTGCCTTCAGCTCAGGTCATGATCCCAGAGAGCTGGGATCGAGCCCCACATCGGGCTCCCTGCTCGGCGGGAAGCCTGCTTCTCCCTCTCTCACTCCCCTTGCTTGTGTTCCCTCTCTGGCTGTGTTTTTCTCTGTCAAATAAATAAAATCTTTGAAAAAAAATTCTGATTCTTAGCTGGGTGGTGGGTACAGGTGTGTTTATTTTATTATTCTTTAAACTGTACATGTACAATATAATCATTATATGTATAGCTGATGTTTTCATATAAAGAAAAACAATTTTACAAAAGTAATGAAAAGAAAACACCTGTAACAAAAGGTACGTAATACACGATTATTATTATACTAAGTAATAATAAAATTGTAAAATGCATCAGCTACAATGGAACTTTATCTAGAGCCAAACTTTAGATTTACTCTAGATGAATACAGCATGTCAGTGAAGTAAGCTCATAAATTTAAATGGGAAATAATTTATTTTTGGTCAAAAAATAAGTTCCAAAAATTTATTAATTAATGTCATCTTTTAAACCAAGCAAAAATACAAATTTTTTAACTAGTCAAATAAATGTCCTTAACTCTTTCTAATGTCTAATGTCTGAATGATGAATTTTAAAAAATGTCACTTCTTTATAATAGTCGTCACACACTTCCCAACTAATACAAAGAACATCTCATTAACTGTAATCAGACATGAGGTATGCCATTGCTCACTACACCTTTCTTCAAATGTTACAGAAATGGCAAGAGGTAAAGTAAATATCAGTGAAATGACATCTATATCCCAAAGCATCTTTCTCAGGTAAAAAAAATACAGATAGCATAGAAGTACAATAATTCTTGGTCTTTAAACCAACTAATAAACTGTATCTATTTGCTATGCTTAGTACCATGCCTACTTACAAGTTTACCATTAGGATTAAATGAGACCCACAGTACTTGTAAAAATGCTTTTAAAAATATACCACTGCAAATAACTATGGTGAAATTATTTTTAAATATTTATATATTAAATCGTCCTCAGAGTAGTTATAGAAAGAGGCAATCCACTTTTCAGAAAAGGGATTAATAAATAAGTAGTTTAGTAATAGAAATCATTTTCCAGTATATCCTGATACAAAACTGGCTACTTAGACTAGTAAAACATAGACGATTTCATGAAGACAATGCCATATACATATACGTCTTGACAGGTAATTTCCTTCAACAAATTCTAAGTTCTCTGTTTTTCTTAAAAATTGTACTGAGTAGGCTAACTGCTTCATAACTACATGATTAGTTAAAACCTTTTCCTTGTGAAATCTTATTATAACACAAATTTCCCAGATGCTATATGTAATACATTTATAGAAGATAAAGGAAAAAGATAATTTTACTCCATTTTAAATATTTGATCACATTGGTCTTATCTGTTACTGAGTAGTAAATATGTTAAAAATATAACAGATAATAAAACTGAATCTGTCTACAAAGTAGCAACTGAAATAGAAGGACCTATTTCAAATGGAATGATACAGATATTATTACATTATTATGTAAGCAAATAAAAAAGGAAGACTGGCTAGCAAATATTTGGGTAGACAGGAGCTAATTTGGATTTTGGAAAAAAAATTCTTATTAAGTAAGATGCCATTTCCTACTCTGAAAACAAAGAATGCTCTACTAAGTCACTAAATATACTTTGAATAAAAGCAAGAAGCTGAATTAACACAGAATGTGGGTTGCCTTGGCTGTAAAACTGCTATTTTATTTTTCCAGAAAAAAAATTTGTTGAGGCTAAAAGGAGGACCAAATCCTGGAAATTCTGATTCAACAGTTAAACAACTCGAATTCCTCAGAATCAATACAAATTTAGATGATTTTCATACCTAAGACAATTAGATTTTTTTAATAAATCATGTTCTAGGAAAACTTATATTGAATAAAGAAACAAAGGGTGCCAAGTAAAGTCATTAGCTAGATAACTTTCTCCTCACCCAGAGAAATAGTATTAAATCCTTGATGTTTAGAAATGCATATTAAACAACCTTATTAAAAAACAATAACTTATTTATTTTTCAGATATTTATAGATGTTTTTATACCTCAAATATTCTTTTTTTAAAAAAATGTTAATATTAACTGATTGTAAACCTGGAATCAGCTAGAACTTACATTTAAGCCACCAATAAAAAGAGTACAAGTTAGCAAAAGAGGATTTTGAAATTCAGGATTTTGAAAATCTAAAGGAGTTATCTTAAATACCTACTTAATTGGAAAGTTTAATGAGCACAAACCAGGAGTTTCAACAGTGGTAGGTGTATTAGGCATCATTGTGAAGAAACTTTATCTTGTCAAAACAAAATACACAAACGACCATACAGCAGCACAAAGTGATGTTAAGAGCAAAATAAGACAATACTGACCCAAGGTATAAGAGTTAGCAAAATCTGGACACAGGAACTGGAATTGAATTAGAAAGTGAACAAGGTTCAAGTTGACTCTGGAAAAGGTATTTGGTATAGGACCATGCATGTAAAGGTATGAATATAGGAATAAATGCAATGTGTATTTATTATAGCTGTGCACTTTCAACTCTCTCCCAAAATGCAAAGATATGATTGTGGGAATAAATGCAATGTGTATTTATTGTAGCCGTGCATTTCCAACTCTCCCTAAAATGTAAAAAAAATCATTATCCATGAAAACTGACAGGAAAGTAGAGGCTGTGGACCTGAAGCACTATATTCATTTTTATATTTAAAAGAAACAGCACATTTTTGCTGTGAGCTTCCAGGTCACCTGATAGGAAAAGCTCTAAAACTCTTTCTACTTTTAATTCATCCTTTTTAATCACCTACGATTCTTTGACATACAGAAGCTCTCGCTATTTCACTCTCCCTAGGACTCATTTTTGGTGCCTCTTAGTACACTGCTACCATCTTCTTAGTTTCCCTTTGCTTTTTAAAAAGTTCAATAATGGGAGTATTATCTCCTTGCACTTACTGCCATTACACATACTTGGTCATAATTCATTCCCTGTTTTCTTTGATTCTACATCGTAAACCATCACATTTGTTTTATTCCTACACAGGAGGAAACTGATTAATTTGGTATCAACTTAGGTTACGAAAGGTTTTATTTCTATTTTGTACTAGTGAGTTAGCTGACCGACTCAAACATAATTAAAACTCAAACTGTCATTCATTTAATTGCAAAAAAGTAATTCTTCAAGAAAGGAATGGCTCCAGTCCTTCCTTTATCCTCCCAAAGAGTGAGAACACTTCCTTACTGTTAAGAAAAATGGAAACTTAAAGTATTTACCATTTCCAGTTTCTCTGCCTTAAGGCGAACAGAGGGATTTAGGGAAATCTTCTTTCCTTGTGATCCATAATTATCAGTCCACGCAGGGGCAATATCTAAGAGACAACAGGGTGCACGTTAATTGGAAACTTAATTGGAATAGAACTTTTCATTTGACAGGATGTGTTCTGGGCTCCTGCTGTTCAAAAATAATTCTGGCTAATCAGTTGGCAGTTTTCACTTTTGTTTTCATGATTTTTTTTTTCTTTAAATCGAAAATGTATCATATAAATCAGCTTCATTTGAGCACTAAAAGATAAAATATAAAAAGAATTGTCAATTATGCATTAAATCCCATGGAAATATTAATTTAAAAGACAAACATACATCCTATCATTACCCCACCATCCAATGCCTTACTAATTGTAAAGTGAAGTCTTTTTCCTTCCAAAATAGGTAAAATTATGTTAGGAATTCAAAAATATCATCATACGTCTTTGGCAGAAGCAGTTTTGTTATGTGAGTTCTGAAAGTACTATGGAAAAACTTATAAATGTAAATTGTTTCAAGTTTGCACATAAAGTATGATAGAGACTAGGAACTTCTGGAACCCCAAATCCCATTTCTTACTTTACATGAAGGTTATATTTCAAGAAGCATAGATGGACTACTAAGAGCTGAGTTTCATATACCTCTCACCCATCCTAACACCTTCTTAAACTAAACTGATCACTTAGATGAGCCTTTGTCCTTGTTGCATGAATAAGAGACCAGAATGCTACAAGGGATTAGACCTTGAAAAATTATTTGTTTTAATATGCCAAAGTTTGTAAAACAAATTCTTGTAATTCATGTCAATCCTTGAATCTAAATTGTCACTATTCTAAATACACTTCTAAATGGTATTTTACTAGTTCTACATAGAAACAAGAGGAAGAGAAAAAACTTTTTGAAATGTCACATCTTTATGCAGTGTTTTAATTTTTTTTTAATTTCTCAGAGCATCTGTCTCTAAGTACAAAATGATTTGCATTCTCTTTCTTAAGAACATAAGAAGCGCATATGAAAATAAATAGTCTTCCTCTAAACCTTTAACACATCCTTAACATTCATGTAAAATCTTGAATATAGCTTATAGGTGTCAAGATCATAAAAAAAAAATGGTTACTGACTTTTAGCTTCAAATGGAATCAAACCTTGGAAAGAGAGATGTTAGTATAATAGAATTTTTACATTTCGATAAAAGCAGCAAAGTCTCTTTTGTCATTATGATATCTAATTTTTAGCCATGAGACAAAAAAACAGTATATATGTATATGTATATATATATATATTTTTTTTTTTCTTCTTTATTTCTCTCAAGAGAATTTCTGTGCCAAACCTACAATGTGGCACAAAAGATCAACATGGAGTGGAGTGGTACAGAAGACCAAAGAGCAAGGAAGTCAAACTTTATTTTTCATTTTTAGTGTCTGGATTTGTGAGTGACCTTCAGCTTGGTGCTGACCTGCAATTAGGGAACAGGAGCACTGCTAGGTGAGCCCAAGCTAGCCTAATCATGATTTCGAGCCAACAATCCTACTCTTGGGAGTGAATTACTCAATTCAAGTGTTAAGTATGTGGAAGGGCTGGGGGATGGGAGGGAGACAGAGCAGAAAGGGACAGGGAGGAACAGAGACAGACACAGAGCATCCACACACACACACTGAGGCATGCATTCGCACTTATGTATTCCTATACCTAAGCATAAAAATTCGCCATGTATAACAGTGGAAATGACAGCAGATAGTTCTTCTTTATGCTTACTTTTAGCCAGGCAATGCGCTAAGTACTTCATATAGATAAGCTCATTAAGCCTTACTATAGCCATAATGACATAGGTGTTATATTTCCATCCCAAAGATGGACAGATCAAGGCCCAGAAAGGTAAAGAATCCAGCCTATGATCAGACAGCTAAAAAGTGACCATGTCAGGATTCTAGTCTCTTGACATCCAAAGCCATTACTATTATTTTTTTTTAAGATTTTATTTATTTGACAGAGAGAAACACAGACAGAGAGGGAACACAAGCAGGGGGAGTGAGAGAGGGAGAAGCAGGCTTCCCGCCGAGCAGGGAGCCCGATGTGGGACTCGATCCCGGGTCTCCAGGATTATGACCTGAGCCGAAGGCAGTCGCCCAACCAACTGAGCCACCCAGGCGCCCCCAAAGCCATTATTCTTAAACCTATCTTTCATCATGCTTTCTCATCTGTAAAGTAGTTAGAATAAAATAGCGCACCTTACAGAACTTGTAAAGGTAAACTATAGAATCAGAAAAACTACTATGAATACTAGAGAATATTATTTGTTTGTGTTTAAGTAGGCTCCATGGCCAGAGTGGAGCCCAACACAGGGCTTGAACCGGCAACCCTGAGATAAAGACCTGAGTTGAGATCAAGAGTCACATGCTTAACTGAATGAGCCACCCATGCACCCCTAGAATATTAATATTAACAAAGAGATGTATTTAAATAGATTTAATGTAAATACACTAACCCTTCCTCCCCCCATTTAACAATATGCAATCATAGCTTAACAAAAATCTCACTTTCTTTTGGCCAACCTTTCCCTAAAACTTATACCTTTGAGCCAAAACCTTAGGAGGATTTATGTATAAATCCGGCATGCTTTGGTGCTTAAGAGTAGCTTGACCTGAAAAGCTGCTCATGAAAAGACAGCTTCCCCCATTTGCTGGTGACATCTCTCAACTCTGGCCTCAAGCTCTTGATTTGCTCCTCTTTGGGGGAGTGAGGATTTTCAAAGGATAGCTTATTATTCTCTTGGATCTTCTCTTCCCTTCTTTTTAGGGGAAGAAAGGGAATGTTTTAAGAGGGCAGGATCAAAACCATTTGGTTTATACCATGAACCCTCCATGGAAAATTTCCCCCTATCACTATTTTGTTTCCGTTATAAAACCTTAGTGTGGGAGGGTTACAGTTTGTGTTCTGGTAAAGTTAAGTAATGATAATATTTCTTCATGCAATAATTCTTTACTCATTTTCTTAGTAATGTCTTTAGTGTGCTTTTGGCTCACTTACAAGTTCATGCGTTAGTCAGCTCATAGCAATAGTAAATGACTCTGAGTTCTGAAATAAGAAATTTATATAATAGAATAGTTTTTAAAAACATATTCAAGTATTATGTGGATTCTTAAAATTTTAACCAGTTTTACACTTTGGAATAATTTTGAGATTGGAACACGGGTAGATTTACTTCAATTCAGTTTATTTTTGTTGAGGTTAGCATTAAAACTTGTTTTTTTAATAAATACCAACTGGTTAAAGAAGATTAGATGTGACAGTTAAAGGTCTAATTTGGGAATAATCTATAATTAAGTGCTTATAACAGACAAATCACAATGTATCTGTTACCTAGAAATAATTTAGAGCTGATTTTGTCCCCCTCCCCCAGAAATATCTGGCCTACTACACTAATCTGAAAATAAAAAAATTAGACTAACTCAATGCTAATTCTACCCTAGAAAAATGTTCTACTGCATTTTAATATTTACTTTTCATACAGCTCACTCAAATATATTTTCATTTAATAATTTTTCTATTACAAAAATAACATTGCTTCTTTTAGTTACAGATTTGAACTTACTTCATTTTATTCAATATTCTGGGATCTCTTTATTCAAATCAGATCTGCCTCCCAGGATCACGTGACTAATGTAGCTCATCCTTTATTCGGTGCTTTTGCTCATGGTGCTTCCTTCACTTAGGAAGATCTCCTTCATCCATCAATTGATGTTTACCACTTCTTTCAAGATCTGGATGATGTCTGATTTTTGCTAAGATTTTTGCATATTGTGAGAAATTCTTTACTATGTACTAATTCAGGGGGTGAGGGGAGGATGCAAAACTGAATCAAAGAATGGGAGCTTCTGTTTCTAGTTTAATATCCCCTGAAATATTACTTGAGCTACACTCCAGTCAGTGAGTTCTGTAATATTAATAATAATATCAAAATTTACTGAGCATTTGCTATGTACCAGTTACAATGCTAAGTGCTTGACATGCATGATCTCATTTAATATTCTTAAAGACCCATGAGACAACTATTTCAAGGTTACAAAGCTAATATGCTGGAAGCAAAGAAAGGAACCTCTCTCTACATGTGCATTCAGAGCCTGTGCCTTCCCTATACCACACTCAGGCCACTTCTTTCCTCATCCACTTGGTTCATATATTCACACTCTCTGGACAAGAAAGTGTGCCTTTGAGTGCAGAAACCACCCACACCCTGCTCTAGTTAACACAGAATACCGCAAATGGGAGTTATTCAATAAAATAAACACATACATATATGTTTTCTAATCTGAATAATGAAAGTTTTTTTAATGCTATGTTTTATTTTACCATAGACTATTAAGTATCTCATGGAAAATATCCTAATTCCTTCATACATATATGACATGCTCAGTAAGTGCTTCCTGAATTAATAAAAGAGAGGCAATGAGCCGTCTAATTACTTTCAAAATTTAAAAAATCTTACATAAATGTATCCTCACCATTGTTCACTTCTTTCATTTATATACATTTTTTTCTTCCTCACACATGTTCATGGTTTAAAATAAAAACAATATATCAAGAGAATGGAAATTAATTACGTAAAGCGGATAATACTAATGAAGTTTCTAAGAGTCAAGAAATCCCACTAAGTAGAAGGGCATTTAATTTACAGATAGAGACTGCTACCAACCCAGTGGTAAATGCTGCTCCAAATCAGAGGAAACTACTTTGGAATCTACTATAAATTCCCAAAAAGTGTGGGGCCTGTGTGCTGTGGTCTGAATGTTTGTGTCTTCTCCAAATGCAATATGTTGAAATCCTAACCCCCAAGATGATGGTATTGGGAGATGGGCCTTTGGGAGGGACTGAGGTCATGAGGGTGGTTTTCCTGAATGGGATTAGTGTTGTGATTGAAGAGACCCCCACAGGTCTCCACATAAGGATATGATGGGAAGTCTGCAATCTGAAAAAGGCTCTCATGCTAGCACCATGATCCTAAATTTCCAGCCACCAGAACTGTTAGAAATACATGTCTACTGTTTATAAGCTACCCTAGCTGTGGTATTTTGTTATAGCAGCCCAAATGGACGAAGATATCATAGTAATTGATGCTAATTTTCCTTATTCTGCAATTCTGATCTAGATTACTGCTATTAAAAATTAAAATACACATTTAACAATTTGCATAATAATTTTTAGACATATGTAATTAACTTTTTCTTTCTATAAGCATTGGTTTTTGATTGTTGTTGTTCTTAATTTTTGGAGACAATTTAAAGGGAGATATTGGAGCCACTAATAGATACTTCACAGTTTGATAAAAATTATTTTTTTATGGGTGGCTTACACAATTAATACTTTATTGTTTTAAAAAGTTAGCGAATCATTTCATGGTAATTATAACTAATTCAATTCATAATACTGATGATCTTTAATTTACATACACAATTTCTTCTTAAAAAAACAAAAACATATTTCTTTTTTTTAAAATAGATTTTATTTATATATTTGAGAGAGACAGAGAGAGTGACAGACAGCATGAAAGTGGAGAAGGTCAGAGAGAAGCAAAGCAGACTCCCCACGGAGCTGGGAGGCCACTGCAGGACTCGATTCCAGGACTTTGGGATCATGACTTGAGCCGAAGGCAGTGGCTTAACCAAATGAGCCACCCAGGTGCCCCAAAAACATATTTCTTAAGCTATACTCCCATCTGTAATTTCTCTGAAAGGTGCTTTTAATGAACCTCACCAGTATCTCCCTAAAGGACAAGGCAACCTAATCTTGATTTAAAGAGGAGTTTACATTATTTGATTTCAAGTTTGTTGATTATTACAGCTTCATAGACACTGTTATGATAATGTATCTTAAAATTTCAACCTGTTGTTCAGGAAAATTTCTAATAAAAGACATAATCTAACAGGGACCATTGCACGATACATTCATTTTGGTCTTTTATTCATTGAAGGAAAAAAGGCATAATGCATCCTTCTTTAAAGTCTATTAAGTCACATTATGTACTGTTCATTGAGAGAAAGAAAGAACAGTAAAGAGGAATTAAATGTGCATTTACCTGTATTAGACATATCTGTAGGGCTGTTTTCCAAAGAAGTAATTGGAGTCTGTTCAGTTTTCTTGTATCCAGTTTTTATCTATAAAAGAAAACAAAGAACATAAAATGTCATTTTCTAGAGTAGGTCAAAGACTAGACTAGAAGCTCATGTTAACATGAAAAGAATGGTTTAAGAGATTAAAGCAGTGATCCAAAAAAATATGAGATCTCTAAAATTTTGGTATATTTATCTCCAAGCAAAGCACTTCAGAACTGAAGAACAACTGCTTTCAGCTCTATCATGCCCAAGGACCGCAAAATATAAGGCCATGCACCTCATCTTTGAAAAGGTATTACAACCCCAAATAAAAAAGTATAAGGGGCTGACAGAAAATCTTACACTTTGTATCTTATTAGCAGGTCCCCAAAACTGAAATTGCCATTGACAAATTTTATTCCATTGACTGAAAGCCTACCTGAGTTTCTTATTTTGTTTTATAGCTAACATAGATTTTAAGAGTATATGTTCTATTTTATAACTTTGATTTGTTAGGGCCCTGTCACAATTAGTAATCAACTGTTGATTTTGATGTAGAAACTCCCTCTTCTCTAGAAATGAGTCTACTGGGTGAACCAGGTACTAGCATGCACACGTGAGGGAACAATACCCACCTATACCAGGTAATTAGGATCAGCCTCACAGGACAGGAATAAAAGCTAAGGAACAAGAAGGAAGACTGCCTGTCTTCAGTCAAGCAGGAAACAGAAATAAGAATAAGTTAAGTCATATCAGAGACTTTCTGAAAATAAATATGACATTCCTAACATAGTTTTGAGTGACAGCTAGGCAAATCTCTACCAGGCCATTCCTGATCATGATTTTCTCGACAAAAGACACACTGACTTGAAAAATTACATTATTATATCAAAGTATTAAAAATATTAAACAGAGGGGTGCCTGGGTGGCTCAGTTGGTTGAGCGACTGCCTTCGGCTCAGCTCATGATCCTGGAGACCCAGGATTGAGCCCCACATCGGGCTCTCTGCTCAGCCGGAAGCCTGCTTCTCCCTCTGTCACTCCCCCTGTTTGTGTTCCCTCTCTCGCTGTGTTTCTCTCTGTCAAATAAATAAATAAAACAAAATCTTAAAAAAAAAAATATTAAACAGAAAAAAAAAGAACTTTCGAGGAAAGACCAATCTGTTTAAAAAGAACGCCATTACCAAAATTATAATTCTATTGCACATAACAAACATAAAAACATACAGGGGATTTATGGACTGCATAAATATACAGAGAAATATAAGATTACCTGATTTATCCTAAAAGAAGACAAAATGGTATCTGTCGTTTGGGGGGTGGATGAGGTCTTTGGAATTAGTACTTCAGGGGGAGAAGGAAGAAGGCTAAATGTTGAGACTTGAGGTCCATAGTCTCCTGAAGCTTGTAAAAGAGATGTACAAGATGGATTTTCTGGATGACTGCCATCAGATTTTTGTCTTATGAACGCTATCTCCCATGCAGATTCTGGCCTAGCATTAAAAAGAAATTACTTTGTAGATATAGTGTGGATACAGTAGAACTGAATTTTAAGGTATGCTTCAAACATTATTAAAATATACTTATTTTGGGGGTGCCTGGGTGGCTCAGTTAGTTAAAGCGGCCAACTCTTGATTTCAGAAAGGTCACAATCTCAGAGTCGTGAGATCAAGCCCCATGTTGGGTTCTGCTGTTCAGTGAGGAGTCTGCTTGAGATTCTCTCTCTTCTTATGCCCTCCCACATGAGGCTCACATGCATGGTCTTTTAGAATCTAAAGTATTTAAATCTCTTAAGTTACTGTTTTTGAGAAGACATGCTAATTAACTCATTCTATTTTATGGATAGGATAGTTACCTCAACTTGGCTCTGGTAATTATGCTTTTTGCTTCTTCAAAGGATACACCAATCATAGATTCCTTGTTTATTGAGACAAGTTGATCTCCTGGCTTCAAACGTCCATCCTAACAAAAGCAGTAAAATATATAAAGAAACTAATAACGATGGTATTAAAAAAAAAAAAAAAGACTAATTGATGCAACTAAACCAAAGAAAAATTTTAGTGAATAGTCCCTTAAAGAAGGAGTCCGGGAAACAAACGGAGAATTTCAGAAGGGGGGGGGGGTGTGAGGGGATGTGTGAGCCTGGTGATGAGTGTTAAGGAGAGCATGGATTGCATGGAGCACTGGGTGTTATAAGCAAGCAATGAATTATGGAACACTAACCAAAAACTAAGAATGTACTGTATGGTGACTAACACAACACAATTAAAAAAAAGGAAAAAAGAGCTCAATAGCAAAAAGTTTTAACTAAAGCCTGATTTGCTTACATACATGAATGAAATGGAACAGTTCCTGTATATGTGAGCTAAATTTGCACACTAAAAATCCTGAAGACATACATGGAGACATAGCCAGGTACACCAGGAAAAGACTGGTTTAAAAGGGTGGTACTAAGGTGCCTGGGTGGCTCAGTTGGTTAAGCATCTGCCTTTGGCTCAGGTCATGATGCCAGGGTTTGGGGAATGGGCCCTGTGTCGGGCTCCAGGTCTGCTTGAGCCTCTCTTAAGACTCTTTCTGCCCCTCCTCCCATTCTCTCTCTCTCTCTCTCTCTCTCTCTCAGACTTAAATAAAAATAAATAGACACTTACTGCCATCTCTTAACACTGAATACTGTGTACACAGGAAGATAAATAAATACAAAATATTAATCAAAAAACTTTATTTCAAATACTATGTAAAAGATACTATCATCTAAATGCATAGACTCTATGACCCTTCTAAATTACAAACACTATTTAAAAAATTAAACTGAAAAAGGAAATTTGATTTTAAAATACAAAAAATTTGGAAATTTATATTTTATAAATACAACTAGCAAAGTCAGAGAACACAACACAGTTGCTATATTCACAAGTGATTTTTCCCCCTTCCACTGATTAATGCATGAGTGAAACACGCACAATAGTAATGCTGGAAAAGACTAAGCAGTATGGAGAGAGTATCCCTCATAAAGATCCTACATGTTCAGTGAAATGAAAGAGCTAATTTGGTAAATTTTGGAAACACAGTTCTGTACTGCTTGGGCCCAAAACTTATTACAGAGTTTGGTTACATATGCATTTAAATCCACTCTACCAAGGACATACTTAAACACTCACATATATTAGCTTGCAATTTAATATGTGAAATGTTAGCTTCAGGACAGTTAACTCAGGACAGTTAAGATGAAATGGCAACAAACAAGAGAAACAACCTTTCTGCCACAGGCAAAAGGATAAGGCTAATAACAGGGGAGAATGAACAAAATCCCTGATTGCTTATTTCTAGGCAGAAGAGTGGGGAATTTGATCAGGAATGTTTCAGTAGCACTTAAGATTTTCTAATTTTTTTTTTTAAGATTTTATTTATTTATTTGTCAGAGAGAAACAGAACTAGAAAGGGAATACAAGCAGGGTGCAGCGAGAGAGGGAGAAGAAGGCTTCCTGCTGAGCAGGGAGCCTGATGTGGGGCTCGATCCTGAGCCTCCGGGATCATGACCTGAGCTGAAGACAGATGCTTAATGACTGAGCCACCCAGATGCCCCAAGATTTTCTACTTTTTAAGTCAAGTGGTGAACTCTAAACGGATTCATGGGTGTTCATTCTATTACTACACTTCATTTACATGTGTCAAGTATCACATTAGAGAAATGAAAAGAGGGATGCCTGGTTGGCTCAGTTGGTAGAGCATGTAACTCTTGATCTCAGGGTCGTGAGTTCAAGCCCTACACTGGGCATGGAGCCTACTTAAAAATAAATAAATAAGTAAATAAATAAATAAATAAATAAATAAATAAATAATAGAAAAGAAATTTGCCATCTCCCAAAATAAAAATATTGCCCTGAAATGACCTAGGCTGAATTATGTTTTGGTTTTGGTCTTGGGAAATTAGGGTCAAATGGAGAAAGTTTTAATCTAATTTTAAAATAAGTATATTAATAAATCAGTGAAATTAAATAAGTCATTATTAGATCCAGCTCTAGGCTATTTGGAATCTACAAAAGAGTTCCTTACTAGCATCAGCTTCATGTAGATTACAGCTGAAATTTAATGGCTATACTATTGACTTGTATCACAAAGTCTGGCAACAATTGAGGGGAAAAATGGAGAAAGTGAAGAAAGCTCTGTTTCATTAGAGCAAAGCATATAAAGGATACTGATGAGGAAAGAAAGGATTTTTGAGAATTGAGGTGGCAGACAGGAATAGTAAATATTATCAGATGACAATTTTTTCAAGTGGGCAGGAGACTTCAGAGACAATGGACAGAAGTGGAAAGAACAGAAGGTTTGGCAGCCAGACAGACCTGAATACAAACTTGAGCTCTACAACTTGCTAGCTAGATGTTCATAAACAAATAGTGGGAGAGATGGGGCGCCTCAGTGGCTCAGTTGGTTAAGCGACTGCCTTCAGCTCAGGTCATGATCCCGGAGAGCTGGGATCGAACCCCACATTGGGCTCCCTGCTCGGCAGGAAGCCTGCTTCTCCCTCTCTCACTCCCCCTGCTTGTGTTCCTCTCTCGCTGTGTTTCTCTCTGTCAAATAAATAAAATCTTTAAAAAACAAAACAAAACAAAACAAAACAAATAGTGGGAGAGGAAAGGGGCTGGGGGATTTACACACTCTCATCCAGGAGAAATGCAGGAGGACATTCAAAACTGTTTGAGATAGCTGGGTTCATGCATCTCATACAGACCAGAGCTGGCTGTCAGGATTGCAGAGGAAAAGGCTACAGAAAACCAAGGTAGGCAATAGGGTTTCAGCGGACCTACTATCTCCCACATCCTCCCCTCAGACTGTACAGTATTAGCAACACAGAGGGAAAAGCTCTCATGAACACAATACAACATACCTTATATTAAAGCATGCTGATATATTGAAGGAGCATTTTCCACAGGACAAGTTAGAGAAGAGAGAAAGAATAATGTTTTCTAACTGTGGCTTCTGGTGTTTATACGTATTTTTTCTTCCTAAAAAGTATTTAGTTTTTTTTCTTTGCCTCCTGGAACAAGATCTTAGCTGATCATGTGAATTTGTGAACCGGTTTAAAAGTCAGAACCCGCAAACTCAAACAGCTATTTCTGTTAGAGTCTGGCATTCAAACCAGTGAGTCCTGCCCCAGCTGGAAGAATGTATATGTGAAGATACTAACTTCGGGGACATGTCGAGGCCTCTTCCATACCATCTGGGTTTGGATATAGCAGTTACTGAGCAACTGTACAACTTGTACATGCCCACCTTCAAAGTCTGCATTCCTTCCCGTCAACACTTAAGCAAAAATGTTGAAAGTAATAAAGTACTCCGACCATGTAAATGTGTCTACTGAAAACTACCAGTGCTATTCATTTATAATGACCATTATATAGTTTTCTAAATAACATGTTACCATCTACATGGCCTGACTCTGATTTAACTAACTCATTAGTCTTAAATACTAAGGAATGCTCCTGCAAGACTTCTGGTTCCTTTCCAACACTTTCAGAAACTGTCAGCTTCTATAGTTTATTAATGCACCATTTAGGCAAATTGCTTAATCTCTATGAGACTTCATTTTCTTAGCTGTAAAGTGGAGATAAATACCCGTCACAGAAGGCTGCTATTAGTAATTAAATAACATACGTAAAATCCTAGCACATTGTAGGTGTTAAATAAAAGTGGGTTGAATCAAAAATGCCATGCCTGATGTAATTTTCACATTGATAGCAAATTTAATCCTCTCACTCCTTAAATTAAGAACCTTTAGGGTTGCCTAGGTGGCTCAGTCGGTTAAGTGTCTAACTCTTGATTTTGGCTCAGGTCATGATCTCAGGGTGTGGAGCCTGCTTAAGAGTCTCTCTCCCTCTACCCCATCCCCACTCCCTCTCTTAAAAAACAACAAAAGCAAAACAGAAACCTTTAACGGCTGCCATGGGTAAGAAAAATTGAAACTCCTTAACTTTGCAAACCCAGCATAACAAGCTAGCTGCAACCAACTTTCTTTTAGCCTCACTGTTCACCTTCCCTCCCTCGGCACATAAATTCTTCATTCTAGTCTCAGAAAATGTTTTTCCAAACCAGCCACGGTCTTTGAAACCCTAATGCTTTTACACATCCTAATTCCTATCTAGAATGCTAAAACCAACTCTGTCACTTCTCTGATAAACTCCCACTTAAACATCAGAGCTAAATGCAAACATTTTCTCTGTAGTGAGTTTGCTCCACTGTCTGGAATTACTTAATTGTTCCTCTCTCTGCTCCCAAAACACTTTTACTTACCTCTGTTATTCTATTTACTTTGTACTGCCCCTATCTGTTTACATATCTTTTTCTCTCCCATTAGAGCACATTAATCCAGCAACTTCCAAACTAGCAGCACTGATTATTTCAGTTGGCCAGAACCACGTCCTTTTCACGGTTGTTTCCCCTAGCCTAGTGCCAGGTACAGAGTAAGTCCACAGTCGATTAATCAGGGCCAGCAAACAGTCTGAGGAAATTAAGGGGGCTCTGACAGACGTAATAATGGCAAAAGAGAAAAGAGAGTGACTTGTAAAGTAAACCTTCTTGGCTGCTACTCCTTCCTTTAGCTCCCATCAATGGGACTGGTTTCTTTACACTGTGCCATCCAGAGGCCTTGGTCCCAGTTCCAGGAATATGCTCAGCATATTCTGAAATCAGACTTCCTCTGAAAGAGAAATAAGTCCTACCTCAACCCTTTCTGAACAATAACTAACCACTAGTATCTGTATCTGCATGATCATTGTCTTTATGTAGAGTCTGACCAAAAAAAAAAAAAAAAAGTCCTGAATTTATAAAATTTAGAGTGATACTTGTAAGATATACCATTATTTTATGTAGCACTAAAACAAGAAAATGCTGAAAGAAGAAAATTAAATTGATAGTAAGATTCATCTCACAGAACCTATATGTATGTGCTTTATTATGTTTTAGAATCAGTTAAATGAAATATGAAATGCAGTATCAGGTTTGAGGAAAAGCTTTTGATTCTGCCTGCTTTCTTTATACTATTAGTAGAAAAATAAAGAAACAAACAAAACAGTTGAAAATATCAAAGACATTTCATGTCCAGAATCTGACACAAAGGGCCAGGGACGAGAGGTACTTGCTATGGAGCCAGATGGTGGCAGTGAACAGCAAACAGGCAGATTAGTAACTCTCAGAAACGTGACAGCATGCCTAAGGGATCATTCTCTCATAAATATTAACTGAGCAATTAGTATGTGTCAGACATCACACTGGGGATGAATGATATTATTATGAATAAAATTCCTTGCACTTAGGATGTGGTTCAGACAGAGTTGATAAAAAAAAACCACAGATAAGGATATATGTTTACAAACTGAGATAGGTGACATAAAGGAAAGGAACAGAAACTAGGAGCACATATAGGAGAAAAGATCTGGACTAAACTGAAAGGTATAGGGGTGCCTGGGTGGCCCAGTAGGTTAAACATCTGTCTTCAGCTCAGGTAATGATTTCAGAGTCCTGGGATTGAGTCCTATGTCCAGCTCCCTGCTCAGTTGGGAGTCTGCTTCTCCCTCTCCTTCTGCCTCTTCCCGCCTGCTTGTCCTCTTTCTCTCAAATAAATAAATCTTAAAAAGAAAAAAAAAAAAAAAGATAAACTGAGGGGCACAGAGAACACATTCCTCAGGAATTAGTCTTTGAATAGATATTTGGAAGTAATGATAGTGGTGGTGTGGGTATGTTCCCAGTCAAAGGGAACAGCACATGAAAAAGAGCTTCTGGGAACTGAAAGAATAACATTCTGGAAACACAAAGATGGAGGGTCAGAGAAATACAGGGCAGAAGTCACATTATTCGCAGCCTTCCAGGCAGCTAAGTATTAGTATGATAGCCTGCGGGTGGGAGGGGAATAGGTGTGGTGCATGAGAGTAGGCAAAGCTATTGTGAGGTCTGATAAACTATGTGATGGTAGACTAGATCAAGGAAACTGATGGGTTCAAGAGAGTAAAAAAGGCAACAGCACATGCACCAATAAACTGGGTATGGGTATTGAGGGAGAGGAAGTAGTTCGGCTGCTTTCAGGTTTTCTGACTTTATGCAACTGGAAGGCGCCATTCACCAACACCGGGAACAGAGGAAGAAGCTCTGGGAAGAGATGGGTATATGAGGATGTGGTGTGACTGTCATGAGTCTTGCCTCAGATATAGTGAGTTTGAGATGCCTTAAGGAGATCCAAATGGAAATGCTGACCATGCAATTGGATATGTGGGTATAAAGCCCAAAGCAGTGTCTCAGCCAGAGAAAGCTTTAAGACTGAACACTGAGGACTTCAGACAGATATGGAACTGGCTGGTGGGGTGAAAAAAGCCTTGGAATTTTCACAGGCCCTTAACTCAGTTCCTAGCATATTTGTTCTCATTCTATAGTATTCCTCTAACAATTAGAGCTGGAAGAATCTTTCCTTCTCTTTCAACTGAAAAAAAAAATGTCAAAATGCCTCAAGTTTTTCTCAATATGTTTTTCAAACTCTCAATATGTTTTTCAAAGAAACATGGTGTTTTGGTAACTATTGAAAAACATTCACATAGGTGTAAGGAAGTAGTGTGGGGGACTCAGGCAGCTAACCATTATTAACTAAAGAAGATTCCTTCTGAGTTCTAACAACTCCCTTAACATGTGAAGTTTGGGAGTATAAATGCTATATAAACCATCTATAAGCTTTGGGACTGCCTGTATTGTTAGCTCTGAAATAATATATCAAAATAAAATTAGGGCAAGTGAAAGCACTCACATGCATTTAATTAAAAAATATTAAGTTGTGAGGGGAGGGATAGGGTTACTGGGTTATGGAAAAATAAATAATTAATTAAAAATATTAAGTTGCTCAGTTTAGCAACTTAATAAGGATAATCTTATGAGCCTGTGTTTCTGATTGTATGAATACATCTATTACTGCAGAAATTTTGTGGATTAGAAATTTATTAACATGCTTAACAGTATTTAGAACACAGTAGATGCTATTAATAAAAACACCTAAAAATAAAAGTGCATCGATTTGCATTTGCAGAATAAATGTGCATGTAACTCTCCATCTTGAGGGAGTATACAAAAATAAGTGTAAACATCGCAAGCCTACCTCTGCTCTGTCTCCACCTTTCTGTTTTAGCTGTTCTCTTCCTTTGGACTTGACCAGATACTGTCAAGGAACATTAATAAGTCTGTGCTGCTCTCTAGTGGTAAATATCGAATATAGTTCGTTAAACGACTGCTTTTTGATACCCGTCCAAACAATGAAATCTTAAGAAAAACCAAGAGAAAGTATTTATGTGTAATTTTCAGTCTGCTACCACTGACCCTTATCATAATAGCAAATTTTTATCACTTGTTAGGTACCATGATCCATTACTAGATTACATGAAGTGTGGTTTAAGAAATATCTTGGCTACAGAATATACACACACACTCAAACACACACATCCCCCAACTAAAGTAGTCCTAAATATCTCAATTCTTACAAGACTAATTTCATTTTTGTTTGATTTTGTTCAAATTAAGTGTTTAAGTATACTTTTATTTGGTTAATAATTTAAACTCCATGCTAAAAACTTATAATATCCTAAATTTAGTGTATAATACTTACAACATGGTAAGTGTATCCTATTGTCTGGACAAACTCGAAACAACTGAAATCATTTCTATTATTTTGAAAATCATTGGTGAAGCTAAATTTTTTCCTAACAAGGAAAAAAAATCCAGTCAACTAGATAAACTGCTTGCTAAACAGGTGTTTGGGATGAGGGTGGGGGTAAGGGCAAGACTATTTATTGAACTAAAACAAATAAGAGAAAAACAACAACATGAACAAACAATGATAAAAGGATCCTTTTTCATGTTATATAGCTTGACATTAAAACAATATTTTATTAAATTATTTATATCCTATTTCTCTCCAAAAAGGACTGGAGGCAATTTTCAACAAAAGAAATATAGAATCACATTAGTAAAACAGAAATGGCAAATGAAACTCAAGAGAAATGAAAATGCAAAAAGAGTTAACTAGTTTCTTAACCAAGTTGCTGATATTGTGCTTCAAATTTGGAGCTGAGCTTCCAAGCAGCCAGAGCAAAAAAGATCATGATTTATTGAAAATTCAGAAATAGGCAGATTTTATATGCCGAGTTTGCTTGTTTGTTTTGCACTTAGGAGAGGCTAAATGAATGTGGTTCGAGTTTAAATGATCTGACTTAATACAAACTCTCAGAGCAGTGGAGTGATGACATGTTTTCAAATATAATTTCTCTCAACCACATTTCAGATTAAGAGTTAAATATCACATAATTAAAAATATATAACCTTGGGGCACCTGGGTGGCTCAGTAAGTTGTGCCTGACTCTTGGTTTCGGCTCAGGTCATGATCTCAGGGTCCTGAAATGGAGCCCTGTACAGGGCTCTGGTTTCTGTGGTCAGAGTAGTGTCTGCTTGTTCCTCTCCCTTTGCCCCTCCCTCTTCCTGCTCTCTCTTTTCCAAATAATGAAAAAAAGAATTCCCTTAAAATATATATATGATTAAGGTCATATATATATGACCTTTAGTTAAGAGTCTGAAATCAATTATTTTCCTATTTATTTCCTATTCATTTATTAGGTTAAAGCTCCTTGAAGGTAAAGGCCTACCTTCTAGTTCTTATAGGATCTTTCAGTAAGAAACAATCACAGTGGCTTTTGGTTAATACTAAAAATATACCGATATAGTAGGAAAACAAACCTCACCACTGGTGGTTTGGGATTTTTTTGTGAAGTATTATTTTATTTTCATGTTTACCTTATAGCAGTCTCCTCCAGGAATGATTTCCTGGACATATACCAAGGGACCTTCATTCCGGTTAATTCCTCCTACGATCCTCAGACCAAGACCTGTTTCCTTGGAAACTGTAATCATCTGAAAGGCAGGATCCCTAAGATAAAGTATATTAACATTCACAGGTTAGCCTAGAGATCTGTGCCTACTTTCTCCTTAAACTACTTGCTAAATCAAATTCTTTGATCTAGATAACCCGAAATACTCAGTATATACTAGCAACAACATTTAGAAAAGTATTCTGTTACCACTATCATTTTTTTCTATAAAACAATCAAATCATAGAAGAAATCACAGCTATAATGTTTAATTCTTTGGAGTAGAACAAAGAAAAATACCTTCAACATAGGATTTAAATAAATGTAAAGATGTATTAAAGGTAACGGAAGAGCTGTGTTTTTAGCTGACTCTTAAACTACACCGGGGGATTCCAAAATTAAAGATTTCAGTGAGGTAGGTAAGTAACTTTTTAAAAGACATGTCTGTGGCCATTTACAGCAAAATAAATATGACCTCCACTTGAGTCTCAGAAAGAAAAGTTTATCTTTTTAATTTAGGAAGGGCGTTTTCTCATAGAAAGCATGTGGTCCATCCATAATTTCCATCAGACATAATTTGCCATAAGAAAAGAAAAAAAATTCAAAGTAATTCTGTGAAAGGTATACCCCCAAGTTGTGTTTCTGAATACTCCAGTCGGAGAGGAGACTTTTACCAGTCTGAGAGAGCTTCAACATAGTTTGAAATGAGGCTTAGGGCTACCTGCCTTCCTGTGATGTACTGAGTACTAGGCTAAGAATACACATACATTATTCCATCCAACTTAGTATTTACACAACTCCTAAGATTATTACCCTTGTTGTTCTAAAAACACTCAAATCTGGGAAGGTTAACTTGGTGGTCTAAGGTTATGAAGCTGGGGAACAGCAATGGAAACCCAGTTTGTTTTCTCCAGAGGCAAAATGTTGTTAGGATCTCCTTGGTTGCATATTGAAGCCACTGTTGAGGGGTACATGGGTGGATCAGTAATTGGGTGTCTGCCTTCGACTCAGGTCATGGTCCCAGAGCCCCGGAATTGAGTCCTGCATTGGGCTCCCTGCTCAGCGGAAGCCTACTTCTCCCTCTCCCTGGTTGTGTTCCCTCTCTGGCTGTGTTTTTCTCTGTCAAATAAATAAAATCTTTAAAAACAAAACAAAACAAAACCACTGTTGAATTACAGGACTTTCAGCTATCTTCAAACATATCAAAAAACTGAAACTGCTATTAAAAAAGAGTTGCCTCATCTCTTATATATGATTATGGCTTTCAGAAAAAACTTTCTTAGTAGCTTCTGCCACAGAAATTCTAACTATATCTTTAAGAAAGTGTATTTAAAAGTTAAATTATAAAAAAAATAGAATGAAAGAAATTAAAATATATATATATACAAAAAAAAATCCTTACAAACCTCTCTGCTTTTGAATATTTTGCTCTTTATACAGGACAGCATCCAAGGTTGCATTATACTGAATTAGGCTCTAGTGTTGGATGGCCTATCTGGTTACTAGGGCAACAGTCAATTAGCTAGGAAAAGAGGCAGTTGGGACTGTGTCCACAATGTTTCACTGTTAAAGATTTCAGAAGTTCAGCCCACTCTTGATGGAATATTAAGTTGTAAGGGCATAATGGAGTGAAGCCTATGAAGAAATGAGAGAGTGGAAAGGGAGAGGGAATTAAGGTACCTCATTCAGTGCCTCCCATAACCTCTTAATCCCTCTCAATGCAAGTTTTCTCCACTGGGGACAGCATATAATCTCAACCATATATTACCGTTTCAGTACAGGGTCCCTCCTTTTCTAATACCAACAGGATATCTGTATTTCATACAGCATTTACTTGCTAGGACCTTATTTTAAAACCCCGTTAAGAATTTATATCATTTACTTTTTTGGCTATTAAAAATAGTGTCGCTCAACTTTAATCACAGAGAATTGCAAGTTAAAACTAGGCAGAGATATTGCTATTCACTCATCAGAGCAGCATAAATTTAAAACTGAAAATATACTCCAATGATAAGGCTACAAAAAGGAGGTACTCTTGTACACTGCTGATGGGAATGTAAAATGGCATAACTCCTAAAGAGAGAATTTGGTAATCTCTAAATTTACCTTCTGACCCAGAAATCCCTTTTCTAGGAATTCATCCCAAAGATACTCTGAAAAAAAAATACAAAATGACTGGTATACCAGGTTATTTATTTTGACATAATTTGAAATCTCCAAAACTTGCAAACAAAGGATGTCCATTAATAAGATATTGGCTGAGGGTGCTCGGGTGGCTCAGTCGGTTAAATATCTGCCTTCGGCTCACATCATGATCCCAGAATCCTGGGATCCAGCGCCGCTTCAGGCTCCCTGCTCAGTGGGGAGCCTGCTTCTCCCTTTCCCTCTGCCACTCCCCCTGCTGGTGCTCTCACTCTCTCTCTATCAATAAAAAAAAAATCTTAAAAAAATAAAAAAAACAAAGGTACTGGCTGAATAAACTATGGTACATTCACAGGATAGAATCCTATACAGTTATAACAAAGTACAATGAAGACACTTACAGACTGATGTGACCACCAGGATATAATTTAAGTTAAAAAAAAAAAAAAAGGCAAGATCGAAAAGTATAATATGCAACCTTTTTGTTAAGAATATGCTTGCGAGGGGTGCCTGGGTGGCTCAGCTGTTTAAGCGACTGCCTTCAGCTCAGGTCATGAGCCGGGAACGAGCCCCACATCGGGCTCCCTGCTTGGCGGGAAGCCTGGTTCTCCCTCTCTCACTCCCCCTGCTTGTGTTCCCTCTCTGGCTATGTTTCTCTCTGTCAAATAAATAAAATCTTAAAAAAAAAAAAAAAAAAAAAAAAAAAAAAAAAAAAAAAAAAAAAAAAAAAAAAAAGAATATGCTGGTGAGTGGAACCTAGGAAGCAGAGCCAGGATATTTGGGGCCATCTTGCCTCAGTCATACGATTCTTTCCCACGGGCTTGATTCTGCCTTAAGTTGTTGGACAAAACTCTATGCTGTCCCAGAAAGCCAAACTGTTCAGCACCAGGATATAGAGCTCTGTGCATGGAGTTCTTTGCATACCATACAGATGGGCCTGGAGTTTTCCAGTGCTCTTAGGAGGAGGTGTCAAAGAAAGACATCCTGAATTTAACTGGCTTGATACTTATCTCCAGGGAAGACCTGAGTCTGAGCTGATGTGCACTTGTTTACTGTTATATACACACATATATAACATGTATATATATTTATATGTATTTGCTTATACAAAAGAAGCACTGAAAGGAACCAAAAATAAAAATGGTCATCTATAGGAAGAATGAGGTCACAGAGTGAATGAAGGACAAGAATGACTTCTATGAATATACCTTGTTATATGTGTTACATGTTTGCATGTCTGCATGCCCTTTAGAATGTGAGTTTACTGTTCCTTCCATTAAAATATATCCCTACCCTCTGAATTTGGACTTGGCTATGAATTGCTTTAGCCAATGGTACACCAGCAAATGTTAGGGAAATAGACATTTGAAAAACACTTGGGTGTATTGCTGGGAAGTATTCTGCCATCATATGAAAGAGCATGAGCTAACCTCCTGGAGAATGAGATCAGGTTCAAAGAGATAGCCGTCCAGCCTTTCCACATGAGCGCCAGCACATATGAATGGGCCATCCTACACTTTTGTTACATACCAGAAGAACAGCTCGGCCAACCCACCAAATCATGAGAAAGGATAAATGCCTGTTGTTGTGAGGCATTCTGGGTAGTTTGTTACTCAGCAAAAAATAATCTTACATTATTCTTATAGTGGAATCATAAAATATCTTAGATATTTGAACAAAATAAGTTTTAAAAAAGCAATTTCTATAAAGACTTATTAAAAAAGAATGCAGAATTTATCCCATACACTGATTTACATTGGAAGATAATTATTGATCAACTTCCTTATTATGCTACCTTAGACCACAGTTAACTGTATACAATTTTTCAATCAGAAGTTCATTAACATTCTATGTATTTCAAACTATGATAGCTCAAAACATATGAAATTTAATTTAAAAATTACTTTTCAAGGAGACTGGATGATACCACAGCAGATGTATTTTTATTCATGATTTTACACAGGAGCCTTGGATTTAACTGGGTAATTGCAGATCTTGATGAAGAGTCTAGAAATTCTTCTTTTCCTAAGACTAGAGAAGTAGAAAATAAATTTTCATGTCTTCAGAGTAGTCAAACTTGATTTCACCTTTGCAAAATATATCACATACATGTATATACATGCTAGATATAGTTTATATATTTTGAAGTATGGCACTTTAGTCATTGCTGTTAATATCTGAGAAATATAAAGACAGTTCAATAAACAGATAGACATAGTTATAGGACTACATCCACATGATTATTTGAATCTATATAAAATCTGCCTTTTCTGGCACAGGTGAAGAACACAGCTAAGCTTCAAGTAACTATTATAGCTTCCACTGTTAATACACTTAAAAATCACATAATAATAAAAGACTGTGACAAATATCTCTTGTAATCACAAAGCTAGAAAGTTTATAGTCAGAATATATGTAAAATAATTATACACTGTCAAAAAAAAGAACTGCCTATTGTCTTACAAGCTATCTTAAGGGACTTCCTGTAGATCTTCTATTACTTTGATTCATATGTTACTCCACAAGCTTCTTACTTTCCTATGAAAAGAAAAAAATATATATATATATATAATTTTAATGTCTCATATAGCTCCACTGTGAACATTAAAGAGAATGGTGCAGTTTCACTGAACTAAAAAAGCTGTATTTGAATAAAGCTTTACCATCTCTGCGTAAGAAATATGACTAAAGCACAGAAACTTAAAAGACATTAAGAACATTTAGCACAACCCTCTTATTAAAGAAATGAATGGCTAGATTCAGAAATTGTGTGCTTTCCCCCATACAAATGAGAAACAGGAGAAACAGTCAGTGGTTGTTTTTCTAGCTAGTGCTCAGGCTTCAGAGCTTGTGGAGTGTGGACCTTGACATTGAGACACCTGGATTCCAATCTGAGCTCCTAGGCTTCTCCAAGTCCTAGTTTCTTCATATGTACAGTAACTACCTTGACTGTAGTGATGGTTTTACAAATGCATACAAGTGTCAAAACTTACCAAATTTTCATTATAAATATGTACTGTTTGTTATAAATCAGTTATATCTTGAGGCACCTGGGTGGCTCAGTTGGTGGCTCAGCTCAGGTCATGATCTCAGGGTTGTGAGATCAAGCCCTGTGTGGGACTCCATGCTGGGCATGGCACCTGCTTAAGAGTCTCTCCCTCTACTCCTCCTCACTCCCCTTGAAGGTACACATGCTCGCTCTCTCTCTCTCTCCAAAATAAATAAATAAACAAAAATAAATCACATTTTAATGAGGCTAAATTTTTAAAAAATCTGATTTTCACTTAAAGTTGTCAGAATAGAAAGGGGCTAAGGGGATGGACAAAACAGGTGAAGGGGAGTGGACGTACAGGCTTCCAGTTATGGAATAAGTCATAAAAAGCCCACTTTATAAGTATAAACTCGTAATACTCATGAATGGGATAAAAGCCATCATATGAAATGTTTGACAAATTTCTGGAAGACAAAAAAATAGTGAAATAATAACTCATAAAAGAGGACCAAAGAAGCTGAAAGCTAGGGGTGAGGCTTCCTAAACATTTTTTTTTCTTTTCTTTTTTTTGGAAGAGAATGTGCATGCGAGCTGGGATTGGGGGGGGAGACGGAGAAAGAGAGAGAGGATCTTAAGTGGCATGGAGTGGCTTGGCATGGAGCCTGATGCAGGGCTCCATCTCAGAACACTGAGAGCATGACCTGAGCCAAAATCAAAAGTCAGACACTTAACTACCCAGGTGCCCTGACTTCTTAAACATTTATGAGTTGGAACACACAGAGAGAAAATGGGATGGCGTACTGGGGTGAACAGAGGAGGCATGCTATATACCTCTGAGTTGCTGCGGGGAAATCAATAACTCACCACACCAGTAATTGATTCAAAGCAAAATTCCACCGCAAAAGCAGCTGGAGGGAGATGCAGGAAGAACTCCTCTTGCAGAATCCCAGAGAGGCTGACAACTAAGAAACCCAATATTCTAGGGAGAGCAAAACTAAGGGAGAGAACGGCAATCAAGGCAATCATCCCAGCTCTTCTCTAACCATTGAATGAGGAAGAAATCACAAATTCTGCTGTAAATAATTTGAATGGACCTTCAGGGAACCCAAAACAGCATTGTTCCACTGGCCTGAATGTTAAAATCCTGCTTCAACTTTCATAGTCCCTATGGTAGCAAATCAACAGGATCAGGGGAAGCATGCAGATGAAAAGCAGCAGAGAAATGAAGCCAAAGTGAGTACGACCCCATCTAGTGGTGATTCTTCTTAACTGGACACGGAGTCCCCAAGTGATGAAACCTAACAGGTTAATGGATATATCGTGGCTAAACTGTACAACAGATTTCATATAATGTCAAACATAAGAAGCCATTTTAAAATATTTCTATTTTAAATTATTACATTGAAATTTAAGTGTTTAAATTACTTCATTCACTTAACATGCCTGACAGTGTCCTGAGTGCTGGAAAGGAGATTAAAAAGCAAAATCTGTCCCCAGAGATAGTCAAATAAACAGACATCAGGAAGCTGTGAAGTGCTCTGATAGTGGTGTGCACAGTGGGGCTGAGGGAGTGCAGAGGAGGGACACTCACTCAGAATGGAATCATCATTAAGCACCAATGTGGCCAGGCACCACGTTAGAGGATTTTACTCTCCCTCAAAGGAGCCCCACAAGGCAGGTATTATTACATACTTACATTTATATAAATAAAAGGTATTTACATAAATGAAAACCACTTCATGGAGAAGCTATGCGACTTGTCCATGATCATAAGGCTAAACAGTTTTTTTTTTTTTAAGATTTTATTTATTTATTTGACAGACAGAGAGAGAGAGAGCGAGCACAAGTAGGCAAAGAGGCAGGCAGAGGGAGAAGGAGAAGCAGGCTCTCCACTGAGTAGGGACCCCAATGCGGGATTTGATCCCAGGACACTGGGATCATGACCTGAGCCGAAGGCACCTGCTTAACCGACTAAGCCACCCAGGAACCCCAACAGTTTTAAAGTAGGACATGAATCCAGTTCTCTCAAACTCCAAACCCAACTTTTTCCACTACAACATGCTGACAAACTGATTTATTGATGTGGGAAAACTTCATTCTCTGAAAGTACAGGAAGAGTATTAACAGTACTAGCAGGCTTTCTATATGGAGATGATACTGTTGATTAAACTAACAGAAATGGGTTTAATTTTATGCACCCAAACAGCAGGCTTTTTTTTTTTAATGACCCAGGTATTCACTGTCATTATCCTTAAACCTTAAATATCATAAAATGCCTCTCCCTTCTCTCTTATGTATTGCCTATTCCTTCCTTTACAGAAGCTAGCAAACCCCTCAACCAAAAGCGGTTCTTTAATGTTACAAACACACACACAGCAAACTTCACATTATTAATGAATGACACAGAAGGAAAACATTCTATTCTCTTACAAAAAATATTCCCACTCAAGGAAAATATATTGTTTTTCTAGTTTAGTGACTCATAAGGGGGAAAATGTGAGGTCAGCAAAAACAGAGAAAGTAGAACACTGTGGGGGGGGGGGCTGGATTCTTGTTTTATACAATAAACTTTACTTTGATTTAAAGTTTTAATTCTGTATCATTAGAAAGCTCATGAGAAAAAAAAAAAAGCTCATGAGATTAAAAAATCCACCCATGATGCATATGTTTGAATAATACCCTTAATAATTTATATTCCCAAAGAGATGGCATTCAATACTTTCTAAAAATAGATCTTTTTCCCATACCAAAAATAGAGAAAATAAAAAGGAAAGGGAGAGGGGTGCCTGGGTGGCTCAGTCATTAAGCATCTGCCTTCCGCTCAGGTAATGATCCCGGAGTCCCGGGAATCGAGCCCCGCACTGGGCTCCCTGCTCCTCGGGGAAGCCTGTTTCTCCCTCTCTCACCCCCCTCCTTGTATTCCCTCTCTTGCTGTGTTTCTCTCTGTCAAATAAATAAAACCTCAA